>PVJN01008744.1:0-62500 GCA_004026805.1 Lasiurus borealis
GCATTATCCCATTTAATTTCCATAATTACCCAACTGGGTAGATATTATTACATTTGCTACTGCATGAATGAGAACACTGAGACCCCGACAAATTATATAACTCATTTGATGTTACACAACTAGAGCCAGGGACTCAAACCCAGGTCATTATGACCTGACTAGCATTTTAAACGCTTATACAGAGCCTCCTAATGAAAGAAAAACGTAACATGTTAATTTTAGAGACATCCGAATGCCTATAGGTTCAGCTCTCTTTGTGCCCTGAGGAGGATTTATAGCTGGAAGACTTGGTCGTCAGCTTTGGTTGTTTCCATGAAACTAAGAACAAGCTGGGACTAAAGAGACACAGAATGAAGCCATGCGAGGACAGCTCTCACCGCAGGCATCTCCACCACTTCACAGACATGGACATCCAGCAGCTCCCTGGTCATCAACACAGCATCCTGTCTCACAGGTGCCTCTGCTGATCCTAAACAGGCTGCATTTCCTCCTGCCACCCCCCTCCTCGCTGCCTGGGAAACTCATTTGTAAATCACCGCCCATCCTAGAAATCCTTAACCCTCCACGCCCTGTCTGGAGCGGGGTTTTTTGAATGCTTTCCTTGCCTTCAAGATTACCAACTTGTCTCACAGCCTTTCCGCTGAGTCCTCAGAACCAGGCGCTGTGACACACTGGTAAATGATTTAAAGAGGTACTGAGTCATGCCTTCTCGTCCCTTAACTTGGTACTATTCCCTGTTAAGCCCAAGAAATGATGATGGTGGTGATGGTGGTGATGATGGTGGTGGTGGTGATGATGATGATGATGATGATGATGATGGTGGTGGTGGTGGTGATGATGATGATGATGATGGTGGTGGTGATGATGGTGGTGGTGATGGTGATGATGATGGTGGTGATGATGGTGGTGGTGATGGGGGTGGTGGTATAGGTGGTGGACTTATTCATTGAGTACTTACTGTTAAATAAGAACCTTAACTTCCATGGCTGAAGGTCTTTGTAAAAGGAAGGGATTATTGGGCCATAACAGACTAGGTCCTAGGGCATGAAGTCTAACCCAGCAGCAGCAGCCGTAAGTGGAAGAGGTAACATGTCCTCCATCCTAGAATCAATGGGCTTTTCTGTACATCAAGTAGGAGGACAAACGATGTAAGTTGTTTTGAAAGCATTCACATGGACTACAGATGAGGGGTAGGCTAAGGTATAGCAGGCGCAGTTCTGGGATAGTTTGTAAACAGGAAAATTTGTCATTTCCATCTCACTGGAAGAGACACCAACTGGATAGTCTCTCTCATCTTCCTACTAAAGCTGAACAGCTCTGGGGTACGTAATGACTGCGGAAGCAATTTGAGAAACGTGTGGAGGGAAGCACCACACAAATGAACACGTTATTAGCTTGGTGCATATCATGTTTGCAAGAGGCCACTTACAATCTGCTCATCTTGACAAATATGGCACAGGGGGGTTTTAATGCCTGCATTTGCAATTTCTGTCTCTCCCTCTCCCAATTTATGGCAAACTTGTAGATGGGGAAAATGTGTCAGGGTTGAATGACCTGAGGTCTCAGCTCTACTCCTACAGCTTCATTTCACTCAAAGGAGAGTAATGAATGGCAAATGAAAGTCTCAACAGATAATGAGTCTGAGTCCTAATGACCTTCCTGAATTGCAAAATGGATTTGTAACTTACTTCACATTACTCAAATCATGTGGTACTTGTAGTGAGGTGTGAAAACATCTTGGCCATTTGGGGCCATAACTGTACATTTTAAGCATTTCCTCACTGATTCGTGAAGGATCCGAAATACCTTTCCCTGGAAAGGTAAAACTCATCCATCAATGGTAATGGAAAAAATCGTTTCCAATCTGCCCTGTACACTGTCTTGATGGTGGTGTGATTATTAAAGAGGCTTGGTCTATTCTGCAGCCCCTAAGACCATAGTTTCATCATCTATATAATATATGGGTGTTACATGACAATGCCTAGTATTCTATGCCTCTTTCTTTTAAAACCATGTGGTCTCTGACAAGGAATGTAAAGACTCGCATTTACTCAAGAAAACTCATGTGTGAAATAATATGTTTGCTTGCTTGCTGTACAGTACCCCGCCCATACTCAGCTGATCATCTCCATCTGGATTTCCTGCAAAGGCAACATTACCTCATGGGAATAATATACAGCAAACGGACTGAAATCAGTTGGCTTTTTATAAAAATGAAAGGCTCATTGATTTTTAAAGGCATTCAAAGGTTGCCTTTTGGCTTCTTGAAGGTAGTCCTATGGTTTCTCTTTCCAGAAAAAAAATCTGAAACAAATCATGAGATAAAGTAAAAGAAGAGAATATCTATAGATTTTTATGAACCTACACTCTTCATTCTTTTGATCATCCATCTATCCATATATCCATCAAGTGGGTCCAAAAACATTTATTGTAGCTGTTGTGCATTCTCCTGAATAAAACAGGGCTCAGTTTGAAACTCCACTTGGCATGTCTCTCATCCAAAATTGTATAAATCGGTTTGAACAAAGAAACCCACTGTGTGTCCATGGTTTCTGCAGCCACCCACCTATATATGCTGATGACACCCAGATTTCTACCTGGAGTCCTGACATCTCTCCTGAATTCCAGCCACCTGAATTCCAGGTGTCACCTTTCTACTGGACACCTGTAGAAAGAGTTACTAGCTTGGAGCATATCATGTTTGCAAGAGGTCGTTTGCAATCTGCTCATCTTGACAAATGTGGCACAAGGCGGGTTTTAAACCTTCATTTGCAATTTCTGTCTCTTCCTCTCCAAATTTATGGCAAAATTGTAGATATGAAAAATGTGTCAGGATTGATGTACATCAGTATTTGGGGGTCCCACTAAACTAAATCTGAACATCTCCAAACTGAATTCATCATCTTTCCCCCTCCTCCTGCATTCTCTGTCTTAGTTGGATGGGTTACTAAGCCTCCCTGTCAGCCCAGGCTGTTACTTTTCTTCACCGTCAACGCCCACTCAGTTTCCAAGTGGTGGCAATGACCTCTTCTTTGTACCTTCCTCCGTCCTATTGCCTCATTCTTGTTTTATTTTCTTCTCTTTCTTCCTATGAAATAGTTTAATAGACACTGGAAGGAAGCTGACTATACCCCAATATTATATGACTGTAGGAGTTTAGGACAGGATCTACCCCCAAAATGTGCTACTTTGGTATATTAATTATTTTGATCTGTAGGCACTTGAAAAGCAGGAAAATACAGGGAGAGGCTTTCTCTGAACTCCCCTTATCTGTCTAAAGACAGATCTCCTGAAAGGAACTCAGTTGTCATTGATCTCCTGCCCAGGAGTTTTATCAACCAAGGAAGATTGACTCTTATCACAGGAAAAGGAGACTAGGAATTTATGTCACACCCAGACCGACTTTGTCACGAGTTATCATATCCCCCATCCGTTCTTCTAAGGGCTCATTAATTTTTCCTAAAAATCATTTACATTCTCCTAAGACACCTGTATTCCCATTCCCTTTTCTCTATGAAGATGGTATTTATGCCTGAATTCTAAGCCACCTCTTAGAGTTTTTCATTTTTCCCTGGTCATCTCCCACAGGTTACATGTTAGTAAAGTTACATAGTTTTTCTCTTATTAATACTTTATTACAGGGGTCTCCACTAAGAACTCAGAAGAGTAGATAATTCTTTTCCTTCCCCTACAATAATAACCTGGTATTAGCACAGTCTAAGGCCCCTTTTAATTACCCATAATGATAGAATCAGCACAGACTCTAAGAGCTCAAGTCTGGCCATTCCTCTGATTAAAAGCTTCACTGGCTGGCCCCAGCATTTAGGAAAATACCCAAACAAGATGCTTTACAGTCTGGTCCCTTTTCAGGCACCATTATCAACTTCTCCCACCAACTCAGGCACCTTCAGCAACTCCTCAGCAACTCAAGGGTAAAACCCACCAAGATTCTTGTGGGTTGTCCCTTGCAAAGCACTCCCTCTCACCTCTGTGTAGTGAGAATTTAACTCTGCAGCTGCCAGCGTGCATTTATTGGAGCCCACAAAGGACCAGTATGAATAGAAGGATTCAATAGTATTGATAATGTCATAGACCAAAGCATTCCTAAAATCAGTACAGTAGGTCCTCAAATAACATCTTGTTTTGACATTTTGTTATAACATTGAAGAGATGCCATAGAACTTAACTCCTGTTCATATTAATTAGCCTGTGGTAAAATTGGTTTCATTATACACTGTTTGCTTAAAGTCTCAGAATCTAATGGTGTTAAGTGAGGACTTCCTGTATAGCATCATACCACAAATGAAATTGTGCGTTAGTGGCATTCATCTTCGGGTGATTGTCATTGTGTTACTTCTGCCAGAAGCCTCCCTGTCACCCAAGGCTGTTACTTTTCTTCACCGTCAACACCCACTCAGTTTCCAAATGGCTATTTAAAGAGGAATAAAATTCCATAAATCCTTCAGTGTCTCAATCTTCTCTTACTGCAATGATTCAAAAACTGATATTCAGAAGATACTTGGAAAGAGATTTTCCTGGGAAGTGTGTTTAGCCATTAATAAACATATATACATATATAATAAAATTCATATATATATATGTGTGTATATATATATATATATATATATATATATATATATGAATTTTCCAAACCTTTTAGTTTGTAACTGCGCATTTAAACTCTCCAAAAGGGGGATTTAAGGCACTGCTTTTCTCCAAGTCGAACAAGAAAGCCTGGTTCTGAAGCACCGATGGACAGACCTACAGTGGTGTTTGCATGCAATCTGCCTTTCCTCTATTCCAATAGCCTTCTGAGTAATGAATCATTCTTTCAGTTGTTACTCTTCAATGGGTTAATTAATCAGTTACAAGTTCAAATTATACAGTGTGAAAAAAATCACAATAGATCACAGTGTTATCCCTTTTCCCCTGCAGAACTCTGACATTCTCAAGCGTAACAAAGTTCATCTCTCACACATTAATTACTGCAATGTCCTTGACGCAGAGAATAGCATAGTTATTACTATTTGCAAAGAGAGCATACTTCTGTCTCCTGCACGTCAGGAGCCTGTGTGTGTGTGTGTGTGTGTGTGTGTGTGTGTGTGTGTGTGTGTTGGAAGACACATCGATCTTAAATTAAGGTCCCCTTTTCTGTATGTGTTCCTTCCACCCTGGCCGACTTATCCTTTAAGACTCAGATTGTGTCAAGCTATCTGGAAAAAGTGAAAGCAGATGAAGAAGCTTTAAAGATATTCCCTCTGATTTTAAACCATCTATCTATATTAATAAAGAGCTAATATGCTAATGGTAATTAGTATATTAACTGTGGCGTTGCTCCAGAGACGGGGCGGAAAGCAGAGGGGCACCTGGAGGAAGCAGAACCATCCCATGCTGGTGAGGGCAGGAGTGAGAGCCCATAGCACCCCACTCACCATTACCACCCAGCATTCGCACTCTGAGTACCCCGCAGCCCACGTGCCAGGGGAAGGAGCACAGTGCAGCAGGCGGGAGGTCTCCACACTCTCCTCCGATGCCATGACAGGGCAGAGCTGCCACGTCGCTCTGGAGATGGGGCAGAAGTGGGGAGGTGCCCAGAGGAAGTGGGACCAGCCTGAGCCGACTCAAGCAGCCAGAGAAGGCCAGAGGGTGGGGGGGCCAGGCCAGGCCCATCAGAGCCCTGCATGGCCAGGTGCAGGTGTCAGGGCAGGGCTGCAGTGGGTGGGCAGCACCACATGATTTCACACCCTGGACTCCTAGCACATATATAAAAGCCAAGCGACCTGAATGCTGGAAGGACCAGGATGACCATTCACTATGACATGAACTGCATCCAGCTCACTGGCCCAATCAGGGGGCAGTCCCTCTCCCTGGCCAGCCTCAGCTGGATCAGGGGCAGAACCAGCTGCCCCCCTACCTGCCCGGCCCAATCAGCCCAGCCCCCATGGTGGGGATGGAGGGGTGGATGGACCTCACCCCTGCACAAATTGATGCACTGGGCGTCTAGTGAATTAATAAAGGAAGCAACAGAAAAAAAAAAAAGAACTCAGATTGAGTCCCCTTCTCCAGGAACTCCTTCTTCACTCTGGCTTCCTCCTTGATTCAGGTGCCCATCATCTGGGATCCCACAGCAATGTTCATTAAGGCCACAAACACTTACTGGGTAATCCTATCTAATAAAAGAGTAATATGCAAATTAACCATCACTCTGCAACAAAAATGGCAGCACCTATAACCACAAGATGGTGGCGCCCAGTCCTCTCTGCCCTGCCCGAGTCCCCCAGTCCCAGGGAGGCAGCCACTGAGAGCCGGCAGCATGAGCGGCCTGGCGGAATGCTGCCCAGGGGCCCTCCTGACCCTTCATTAAAAACAAAAAAAAAAGTTCCCTTCCCACGGGGTGATCCTCCACACACACACCTGCAGCCTTGAGTCTCAGCCTCAGAAGTGCCTGCACTCCCACAGAGCCATCCCCTCCCAGGGGCAGCCTGGGGTCTCAGCCTGGAAGGCACCCGCACCCCCATGGAGTGATCTACACACACACACACACCTATAGCCTCAAGGTCTCAGCCTCAGAAGCACCTGTGACCCCAGATAAGCGATCCTTCCCCACCGGCAGCCTAGGAGAGTCTGCTTTGGAACTTCCCTTGCCCCAACCGAGTGATTGGAGATGGAGGGGGTATCTGGGCAACACTCCCCAGCAAACCGCTCCCATTGGGTAGAAACTTCTGACCAGGTTAGGAGGTAAATGGGTTCTGTTTAAAATCTTTACAAACTTGCCGAAACTGGTTTGGCTCAGTGGATAGAGCGTCGGCCTGCGGACTGAAGGGTCCCGGGTTTGATTCTGGTCAAGGGCATGTGCCTTGGTTGCGGGCACATCTCCAGTAGGGGGCGTGCAGGAGGCAGCTGATCGATGTTTCGCTCTCATCGATGTTTCTAACTCTCTATCCCTCTTCCTTCCTCTCTGTAAAAAATCAATAAAATATATTTAAAATAAATAAATAAAATCTTTACAAACTGCAAAGGAAAAGTCTGAGGTCGGGTTGCACACTGGAAGTAACTTACAACTACTTTCTGAAGGCAGACTGCGGCACTGCAGTCACATTGCTGGAGAGTCCCCCGAGGTGTGCCACAGGTTGGCTCTGCAGCGGCAGTGGCCAGTGCTCCCCGCCCTGGTTCCTCAGCACCTCGGGCAGGGCGTGAGCCCACCCGGAAGGCCTTTTCCCCTACAGTTTTCACCACGGCAGGGAGGTTCTGTAGACATGAATAAGAAGTGCCCGCGCACAAGTTCTGAAGATGCCAGGGCCGGCAGAAATGACAAACAAACTGGAAAAGAGCAAAACCAGAAACACCACGGATCCCAACATAGATCATTTTTTCTTCAGATGACAGTGTGTTTCCCTCTTCTTCGTCTTCTGAAAGCGAGACAGATTCAAGTACTGACGATTCTACCAACGGGAAAGTTAAGAGAAAGAGAGGACAGAAAAGGAATAAAAGGGGAAAAGAAAGGACAAAGGATGAAACATCAAGAAAGAGGAGGAGGAAAGGAAGAAACAACCACATGATATTATCACCTTCCCATGGTCTCATGAAATTCCAGATTAAGGAGTTTATTTTATGACACTTTTAGTTTGGGTTTACATTTTTTACTGGTTTGTCAAGACCACAGCAGGTACACTGTCCAATAATTTTTTAAATATATTTTATTTATTTTTTACAGAGAAGAAGGGAAAGGGACAGAGAGCTAGAAACATCTATGAGAGAGAAACATCTATCAGCTGCCTCCTGCACACTCCCCTCTGGGTATGTGCCCCCAACCAAGGTACATGCCCTTGACCGGAATTGAACCTGGGACCCTTGAGTCCACAGGCTGATGCTCCATCCACCGAGCCAAAGCAGTTAGGACTGTCCAATATGTTAAAGAAAAACCCCTATTTAATAAAGAGGGACTATGCAGGGGAGGGCATTTGGGGACGAATGGGCTGGCTGGGGAGCAGTTAGGTGTCGATTAGGCTGGCAGGGGATTGCTTAGGGGGTGATCAGGCGGGAGGCAGAAGCAGTTAGGGGCAATCAGGCAGGCAGGCGAGAAGTTGGGAGCCAGTAGTCCCAGATTGGAGAGGGTGCAGGTTGGGCTGAGGGACAACCCCCAGTGCACGAATTTTGTGCACCGGGCCTCTAGTTTCTATATAAAGCACCTTGGCTGAGCATTCAAAGATGGATAAAAACGAGTTTCTCAAGAGTAAAGACCCAGCCCAGCCCTTTCCAGACTGCATTACAACTGTTTGTGTAACCTATCTCTGATATGGCACTGTGCCTGGCATAATTGGGTGTTACATTAACAAATAAATGGATAAATAAAAGACTTCCATTTCAACAATATGGTGATAATCAAAAGGGAGCCTTCCAAGGTTTTAATATCTAATGAACTCCAATTAGATTTTGCTGGGAAAAAAAAAAAAGACCTGCTAATAAACCAAGTCTGTGTACTGAGTTGGTAGGGAAGGTCCCGCACTATCGTGGTGTATGAATTAAACAGGAAGGAAAGACAGTCTCAGACACTGGCTTGTCTGGGGCACAGATGGACCAACCAGGGTCCCCGGGGAGGGCAGGCCTCCATTCCTAGGGCCCATACAACTAGTTCCCAAGAGAGGACAGAATAACCTCCCTACTGCTCCCCGACCACTATGCATCCCATCAAAGCAGCAGGTGCCGCAGAATACAGCCCACATGGATGAAATTTCTGGCACTAAAGCATACCATTGAAAGAAATCCTTTTTGCTTACATTAATCTAATTATTTTATAAAAAAATAAATAAGTAAAAAATTTTAAAAAGGTAATGATTATTGAATAACAAAGAACTTTTCTTTTAGTTTTAGCCTGTTATTTAGGTAGCTTGAATAAAGGAGAGCATTAAATTTTAAACACCCTTTTTTTTTCTATTAAAATTTTCACTCTGATAAATAATAATATAGGGGGGAAGGGACTTACTATGATGTGATCATTAAGCATGGTTAGTTTGTTTTGACATAGTGGAACTTTGTTATGATAAATTGCTTAAAAATAAAGCCTGTATTGTTTGTTTGCCAAAGAGGACCAGAATAGAAATGACTTCCTGTCTCTCCGTAGCAAATTTCAAGTAGAAAAATGATTTTTGAAACCAGTAAGCAGAAAGGGGTTTTGTGGGTAATCGGTTCACCGCCTTTCCTCATCAATATTAGAGTGTAGTTAAATTGTAATTAATATCTTTCACCACAGGGGATCTTGACATGAGTTAAAAGAATTAAACTCTTTTATATAATCAATGGAACAATTACTATTGACCTTATTTTATGAGCACCTAGGGCAAAAAGCTATTCTGTGCAATTTTCACAACTCTCAAATAATTGAGGTCTTTAAAGATACTTTGTTACGTGGTACAGACAAGAGAAGTAGCTGTTATACAGGAGTACTTGTGGGCAATTGTTGTTTGTAAGTATACCCCGAGAAATGCATAATACAGAACCACTGTTAGAATTGTTTATAAAAAGTCATTTGTCTACATTGGACAATCTTTTTTTCCTAAAAAAAAAAATCATCATCATCTACTTATACCCCCATAGAGAGAGATTCTGTGATCAAGAAGCAACAGAGTAAAGGGTTAAGAGCATGGACTTCAAAACCAGACCACCTGGGTTATAATTTTAACTGCCACTTAAAAGCTGTGTGACTTTAAGCAAGTTACTTAATCTCTCTCTGCCTTAAGTTTCTCACCTATAAATTTGGGTGACAATAATAGTACTTGCCTGTCAGTGTTGAAAGAATAAACTACTTAACATGCTAAGTGCTTAAAATAGTACCGGCACATAATTAGTACTAATGACACAACTGTAATTAGCTAGTTTTTAATAACAGAAAAGAAGCAAATGGAAAGCCAGATATTATGTGCATGCCATTTGGGCAGCTTAACCAGAAAGTGGCAACTTTGCACTCTCCAGGAAGGTAAGGGATTCAACAGAGGGAAGATGGATATATACCCAGTAACGTTGGAGTGACATATGAAGGTACTTTCCTGTCAATCACACCTGGGGACAGAGATGGATGGCCAGAATGGGCGTGGCCACTGCCAGGGCAAGAAACTTTGGGAATACAGAATCCCTTAAAAAAGGGAGCTCATAATCATGGCTTCTGTTGCTCATGTTGCTTGGGGTGTTCTCTTAGTTCTCTCACATTTTCCTGTGTGACCTGCAGTCATCTGGACCCCACATGCAATGAACTGATGGACTGCAGCAGGAAACACAAGCTAAGCTAGCCTGTTTCTGGACTGGATCCTACTCTAACATGGAAAGAAAACTCAGGAAACTGGCTCTGACTTTAGCTCTACTGAAGCCCCAGGTATACAACTTCTATACTTGGACTAAGGGAAATGGGTCTCTGGAAACCCAAGGGTCATAGAAATAAAGCTTCCTATCATAACTCATCTTCCTGTGGGGCTTATGGAAATGCTTATCCCAGAGGTGCCCCAAGAACACCACCCTCAGCAGCAACTGGGGAGATGAGTCCTCCTATTATATAATACCATAAGTATTAATCCTCTCTACCCCAATTTTGGGCTATTTTGACAGTGGTTGTATGAGCTATGACTGCCCTACCACAACTGAAAAAAAAAAAAAAAATATATATATATATATATATATATATATATATATATATATATATCTTTCCATGTACACAGCTAGAATCTAGACCTAGGACCTAGAAGTGGTAAATAATCACTGTCAGAATCCTACCCCATATATTTCCCTAGAGCATACCACTCACTTCCTTTCCAAACATTTTAAGATAGCTGGAAAGAATCAAGGCTCCATATCCTAATATATAAAAAGCCCGGGGCTGTCATGACCAAAACAACCAGACACATGACTGAACAATAGGCTGTGTGGGGTGACAAGGCCAGCAGGAGGATTAGTGAGGGACGGCCAATCGACTGGACAGCAGACTGTGTGGGGTGACCAGGCTGACAGGGAGGTTAGTGAGGGATAACCAAACGACCAAAAAGCCAAGGGCCATCATGACCATAATAACCAGACAGATAACCAAATAGCATGCTCTGTGGGGTGACCAGGCTGGCAGGGGGAGGGTTGTGGGCAACCAGGCTGGTGGGAGGCAGTTGAGGGTGACCAGGCTGGCAGGGGGGGGCAGTGAGGGAAAACCAGACCAGCAGGGGAGGGGGAGAGTTAGGGATGACCAAGCCAGTAGAGGGGGTAGTTGGGGGCCACCAGGCCAGCAGGAGGTGCAGTTGGGAGAGACCAGACAAGTACGGGGGGAGGCAGTTGTGGGCGACCAGGCTAGCAGCCAGAGGTGGTTAGGGGTGATCAGGCTGGTGGGGGGGAACAGTTAGGGGCAATCAAGCAGGCAGGCAGGTGAGCAGTTAGGAGCCAGTGGTCTCGAATTGTAAGAGGGATTTCCGACTGCTGGTTTAGGCCTGATCCCTGGGATCCCCCTGAATTTCCCCCCCCACTTCCCCCGCCTCCATGCATGAAATTTGTGCAACAGGCCTCTAGTAAGGATATATATTGATGTCTGTCATCACCAGATGCCAAATATCTGAAAGGACAATCTGTGAAACAAGGTTTTAAACTACACAAAAAAAATGTCCATTGGAATAAAAATGAAGATTTTTTTTTAAATCATTATTCTCTATTAAGCATGAGAGAGTGAGTGAGTGTGTGTGTGTGTGTGTGTGTGTGTGTGAGAGAGAGAGAGAGAGAGAGAGAGAGAGAGAGAGAGGAATATTTGCCAAAGTAGGAGAAATCAAGATGGTGGCATAGGTAAACAACTAAACTGCTGCCTCACATAACAATGGCAAATACATATCTATCAACAAGTGAATCTAAAAATCAAGTGAATAAAAAATCTAATGAACAGAATAAACTGTGAATATAATAAAATCAGGGACATAGAAAGAAAGTGGACTGACAATTCTTGGGGAAGGGGGCATGTGGGATATGGGAAGAGATTGGACAAAAATCTTACACCTATGGATGAGGTCAGTGGCGGGGGGTAAGGGCATGGGGTGAGGATGGGAAACAGGTGGAGGGGAACTATGCGGGGGGGGGGAGAGGAACATCTGAAATAATCTGAACAATAAAGATTTATTTTAAAAAATGAAAGCAGACTGGATTACTGTGGGCAAAGAAAACTGGTCTTATTTAAAGTTCTGCTACTGACGAGCCCTGTGATGTGATCTTGGGTGAAACCATCAACCCCTGAGGCTTCCATTTCTTTGGCTATAAAATGAGGTTGAGCCAGATGATTTATAAGGTTTCTTACAGCTGATAAATCCTATGACTTTAGGAAATAAAATAGATTTTGTATCCATCAGGCAACAGAAACCAACACAGGAAACTTAAGCAAGAAAAATATCCTTTTTACAAAGATATTACTGGTAGCTGAGAGAATCAAATGGAAGGCTGGAGAAAGCAGGCTCAGAAACAAGGTGGGGTGGTGGCCGTAGCGGGTATGTTGGGATATTTAAAAGTGGAAACCACTCAACTCTGCTGCTGGAACAAATAAACTCCAATCATTTTTCCACCCTCATATCACTGCATCCATAAATCAAAAATAGAGGGTCAATAGGTCCAGCTCAGGTCACTGGCCACTCCTTGGCTAGTGGGCAAGAAAGTTGATTTACAGTCCCACCAAGAAGTCATCATTCAATGGGCGACACATAATTCCCTAAGAGGCAATTGGTGTAGGCAATGAGAGAAAAGTAATGAATGACTACTGTGCAGCTCTTTATACAAAACTTGTGTCTGCCTTTATGACATCACATACTGATATCACTTTTCTATGCGAAAATAGGTGGGCTTTTTCCCTCTGAAAATCGGCGTATCATTCGAGGGAGATAATGGACGCATGGCAATATTGCAGACACCCATGACAAAATGCTGGGCAATGACAACATGCTTGAGGGCCAGCCTAGCATACCTCAAGGGGTTGTTATGGGGAGAACACACGCCTGTGTTGTGTTTCTAGTTGGTTTCTCTCTGCACATCTCTTTGGAACTGAGGAGGAGCATTCACAAGGCCCGCCAGCACACTTCTGCCATGTTTACAAAGCTCTGTCTTCATTCTGATAGTCAGGTCCTCTTCCTTCTTAAGAAGCAGGTAAATCTTGATCCTTCACATCCTGATGGTCCCATTCCACCATCATTGGTTGGTTTAAGGGTGGGTCTGTGACCTAGATGCTCTGACATGAGAAAACATCTGCTGAGTGTCAAGGTTTCTTTGCTCTTAACAAGGACATTGTGATGTAAGGATGTGATGATCCGTTGCTGCTAACATTTAATACAATCGCTTCTTGAAATGGTGACAGGAGAAGCCTTGAAGACAAAAACCAACAAGCTGAAGATGGCAGAGAAGAGAGGAAAAATGTGGATGATGGATGGTGTGAGTTCTTGAGTTAACTAACCGTGGAACCACTACTCAGAATTTCTGCTAGGTAAGATAATAACACTTCTTATCATTGAGGTATTTTGACTAAGGCCTGCTGTTATTGGAAGATGAAAGTATCTTAAGTAATAATCCAAAGAATGATGATATTTTTCTAGTAAGCAGCAATATTGTCTTCATATTTTCTTCTGATAATATCTTTAACTTGGGGAGGGTGGAAAATAACTCCTCCACAAGATTTATGAAGTATCATTTTTTTTTTTTGGCCAAAATGTTCTGTTTTCTCCCTGTTCATGCATGCACACTTCATCTTGTTCTTTTAATCTCAGAAGCTTCTGTCTTTTTTAAATTTATCTTTATTGTTGAAAGTAGTACAGATGCCTCCTTTTTATCTCCCATTGACCTTTTTCTCCCCACTCCCACCATCTCCTCAGGCCTTTACCACACTATTGTCTATGTCCTTGGGTTATGCATATATGCATACAAATTTTTTGGTTAACCTCTTTCTGCCCCTCCCCACCACCACCTTCTGAGAATCGTCTATTTGTTTTATGCTTCCATGTCTCTGGATCACTACCCTGTCTTTACAGGATTTCTAGTTCACAGAGACTCGTTTTTTTAATGTGTCTTTTGATTGTCATATTTATGGGGTAATGAAAACATACCTTATTTAGATTTTTAAAATGTAAGAACTTACTTTCACTCAATCTTAAAATCACCGTTCGTCATAATAGCATCAATAGCTGGAGACTCTTAAGAAAGATGTAGAGAGAAAAAGAGAATAGATTCTAACAGATACTAATGGCCTGTGAATTCTCAGCAGGAAGCATAGGGCCTGCAAATGACACACTTATCTTACCGTATTGTGTCTAGTATTATAACCAGTAGTATAATATCTATCTCCCCCACCACATTGTAAACTGTGTGCAGAGAGCAGGCCAACACTAATTTTGAATGCTTCGGAGTTTCTGTTAGTCTATTATTTGAATAAATGAGTGAAATTAACTTCCATAAAGCTGACACAATTTAGCAGAACTTGAAGCTTAATTTTTATGCCTTTGGTAAGCCAAGTTCTCATTGATTTCCAAGTCACTTGTCTGAACATAATGGAGGATGTACAAGTAAACAATATCTTGGCTTCTCAGAAATTGTATAATATTCATTCCTCCTGGATTGTGACACCCCCTAAATTCCTGCTGAATATTCCAGACCTGAGCCTGACTCACTTGTTAATCAGGGCTACACAGACAAGAAACAGTGAGACTAGCACAATTCCCAAGTCTGGAATTCTACTTAGCTCAGCAATTTTTACCAAAGAATGATGCCAGGAGATTAAATTGCACCTTAACTCTAGGAGGATAGTTTTATAATTTTCAATGATAAGAACTGCCCTCTTATCTCCATGTGCTTTTCTTATAATTAATCACTGTAATTATTCCTGACATGAATGATGTCTATAAAAAATATGAAAGCCAAAAGAATCAGAGGACATTTTGCTATTAGATTTAAATATTAAAGTTTCACTTAAGATTCACTTCAATTCATTGAATGTAGTATCTTTGATGTTTTTGAAACATCTTGAAAGCCACAGGTTATATTTCAAAGGCACAATTTATAAATCCAAACAAATGTAGAAACAAACCACCCAGGCCCTTTGAAGGGACTTGCTAAAGAGAAACAATCCATCGGCCCAAAAAAACCCATCAAATCAGAATGTGCACCCTGAGCCAAGGAGAGAAAGGCCTGACCCTGTTTTTGATTCCTCACAATCAAAATCTTGGGGCATCCCAAGCTGTGTATTGATAGATATTCATAGAAGAGTAGGTATTCTCTTGCTATTTCCATGGGTTGCATCAGCTTGTTTCCATGACTCATACTGGGTTCCTGAAAAAACCCCTCTCATTTCTTTGATCTCTTGTGTCCCATGAGTGCTCGCAAGCTAATTTGCATCAACCAGGATGCTATTTCCTATTGTGCATCCTCGACTGGACTCATGGCTTTATCAGATAATTCATCTCCAAAATAAAATTAGGAGTACTCTTCAAAAAGATTTTGTCCAACTTGTTCAGAGGACTTCAGAAAAATGTTCTAAAGATTAAGAAAAAAGAGAGAGAGAGAAATATTAATCACACAAAAATGTTAAGTATTACCTGAAGAGAATTAGTAGAAAACAAGTTCAAAACCATTTATCAAAAGTGTGTCTTATAAGAACACTAAAATACTTCCTAAAGTCACATGGGGCTGTTTCTAATCCTATGTTATGCAATGGAGCCTCCATTATATCCAAGAAGACAGTGTGGTAAACAAATTTCTCAGCCTAGGACGCAGGAAACCTAGGGTTTTCTCCAGCCTCTGCCACTACAGATGTTTGGTGTACTCTCCACTTTCGTGAGTGTTCACACACATTTCTTTTAGTTATAGCAGTCCATGATTCTAGTAGAGAGACGTAGAAGCTAGGCCTTAATCATTCACTCAAAAAATAACTATTGAGCATCTATTAAATGCTAGGCAACATATCCTCTGAATGCAGAATCTTCCCATTATGCTCCCAAGTTCCCCGTCGATGCCTCTACCATGTTATTTGACACTCTACTGGAATTAGGGGTTCCCTAATCTGATTCCTCCACTGACTGCGTGTTATTTTTGCCAATGAGGAGAAGAATTCCTGGCACAAGCATTTGGTGAACTCTTCCTATGCTAGGTTGAGCACCCCAGAATGGGGACCAGAATGAGAAGTAATAGGCATAAAAATATCCAGTAATATTCCATTAAAAATTATATGATTACATTACAGTCTTATGTAGAAATTTCTGACCCAACAGCAGACCCTGATTACATTAAAACCCAACTACTAAGACCAGCCCCTCTCTAGATCTGAACACAAACATATCCTTGGCACTTAGTTTCCAGTTTGATGTATTTAGCCACCTGCTGGAAGCTAGTTCCAGCCAGGGCATAATAAAATGCAAAAATTTCATTAAAAGGTTGGTGAATCTTGATGCTTCAGCAGGGCTGAACATCTGCATATATTATTGCCTGCTACTGGAACAGCTAAAGGCAGTTCCCCCAATCTAACAATGCCTATTGTATACCAAACCTTGCCTTTGATATGTATATCTATCTGCTTTGCCTTAGGGCAATTTGTGTTAATAAAAAGCTGGGGTCCAGAGATTCCGAGAACTTGATTACTGAAACTAGGTCTCCTCTGATTCTCCCGGGTATTCCAAATTTATATTTCATATCTAATCTCTTTGTTAGTTTACTCACAGTCCTCCAGATTCCTAAACCCTTCTAGATGCTGAGAAACCCCAGCAGCTACCTGTGCTGATCTGCTCTCCACTTTCTCCCAACCTGCTTGGTATTCTGGGTGGTCAATCTATAGAAACTGCCTCCATCTGATGTCAGCATCCCCTGGCTCTGGTTCAGTGTGGCCAGTCAGAATTACACTGAGTAAAGGGAGAACAGTCAAGCTGGGGTATTTATTCTCTCTCTATGGCAACCACAGGCTGTTGTGTCCCCTAACCAAAGGTCACAGCTCCTGTCGGGCATACTCCACCTGTGTGCATGTGTGTCTGCTTCTGTGTGTCTCTCTGGGTTCCTTTAATCTTAGAGACAGGAGCAGTATCCCCACTTATTAGTACTATGGTGTCACATTCTTCTTTTGGTTTTCCTAGTTTAGTAAACCCTTTATTAAACTCTCCACAAATTATTTGAGTGTATCAATGATTTCCTATTGTGACCTTGATTGATAACTATCCAAGGATTATGAAGAATAAATGATCTAGCCTATCACCACCAAGCACAAAAGGATATAACAAATAGTGTCCCTTCTCTTTCCTATTACAATTTTTATACCCCCTACAATGGTTTCCAAGTTTGCCTTTAACAGAACAGCTACTTAATAAATATTGGTTCTGAGACACTTTTGATCACAGTTTTGAATTCAAATAGATTGGAAGCAATGTACATTAATCTAGATGATCAGATGTTAAATTTAGAGAAGTCTTTGGTTTCAGTAATTGAGGATCAGTGGACAGTTCTTTATAAATTCACATTCTCTCTTTTCTCATGCTCCAACTAAAACAACAATTGGCCCGCTGAAATTATGTCTCAACCCCAGGAAACAATGCCAAGGGGTAAATTGACAGCTCAGAGGCACATGTTGTTTAACAGACTAAGAGATTAGTTTACTGGTCCTTCCTACACCTTGGAGAAACAAGTAATTTTATTTCATGTCCTTGAATTCATGTGAGCTGATTTTGCAAGCTCATCATTTTCTATCTCCTACTCTCAAATAGAAACATTGTTTGAAGCATACTTTACTTCCTTGGATCTCTTCACGTTTATAATGAATAAAATAAAATCGTCAATAAAGCAGAATCCGGACTCACCGTGTGTACTGCTCATGCTGATGGGCCGTGGAAGGAACTTCTAGTTCTGGTATTGGAGAAAAGCACCACCTTGAGCTGAGTGGAGGGCAGCCTCTGCTTGGTCCCTGCTATTTAAGGAGAACAGTTTTTGTCTCTGTTTAATCCACAGCAGTGCAAACACAGACACAGTGTTTTTTAATATAGTAGGAGAACCAAGCCCTCCGTCTAGAGAGAATTTTGGCAGTTTCCATCATTCACTAAGTTTCCTGCCTACAACTCTGACACCTTTGACCCATTTCTCTCAACTCTGTTTCTTTCCTTGCATTATTCCTCTGCTCCCACTCTCTAGGGACAAGACCTAAAGCATAGTTAAGAAGGAACAAAGTAGAGAGAAAATGTTTTAAGTACCATGTCAAGTAGCAAGAAAAGAATTTTAGGCTGGAAATTGACTGAAACATGTCCTTCTATCATATGTTGTTGAAATATGTCCTTAAGAAGAATATTAATGGCATCCTTCATTCTGCTTTTTATACAAAGCCCTGGATATGGATGGAAATGTAGAGAAGCAGGTAGTTTTTCTTTTTTTTTCTTTTTTTTTAAATATATTTTATTAATTTTTTACAGAGAGGAAGGGAGAAGGATAGAAAGTCAGAAACATCGATGAGAGAGAGACAGATCAGGCCTCCTGCACACCCCCTACTGGAGTTGTGCCCGCAAGCAAGGTACATGCCCCCTACCGGAATCGAACCTGGGACCTTTCAGTCCGCAGGCCGACGCTCTATCCACTGAGCCAAACCGGTCCCGGCAGGTAGTTGCTTCTTAAAAAAGAGAAGTCAAACAGGAGGATTTAGCCCTGATCGGTTTGGCTCAATGGATAGAATGCTGGTCTGTGTACTGAAGGGTCCTGGGTTCGATTCCAGTCAAGGGCATGTATCTTGGTCACAGGTACATCCCCAGTGTGGCCGGGGGGGGGGGGGGGGGTTAGGAGGCAGCTGATCGATGTTTCTAACTCTCTATTCTCTTCTGTAAAAAATCAATAAAATAAGTTTTTTTTTAAAAAAGGAGGATTTATATGTAATCAAGAATATGATGTTTCTTGTCCATGAAGATAATTAACACTAGTATAGTTTACCAAAATAAAAATACTATCAACCCTTCTCTAGGAATTTTTATTGTTTTCATTAGAGAAAATTTTCAATATGAAAATCTTAATTTCTGGATTTAATTTTCTAAATAAATAATACATTCATTAGAGAAAATTTTCAATAAGAAAAACAATTTTGGATTTAATTTTCTAAATAAATAATACATTCACATAATTAGAATTGTTTAAACTATAAAAGAACATTTAGTGAAATGTCTCCCTCTTACCCCATATCCCAGACAATCAGATATTTCCCTTGCTCTGCCACTGGCAACCAAGGTTATTTGTTTATTGTGTGTTAATAGATGATAGATAAATGGACAAATGGATGGATAGATAGATAGATAGATAGATAGATAGATAGAAGATAGATAGATAGTAGATAGATGATAGATAGATTTATACTTTTATACATATGTATATTATTTTGTCACTCTTTACACAATTTGGTAGCCACCTATTCACATATGTACTTAAGGATATATTTTAGAGATCTTTCCACATTAAGACCTTTCTTATTCCTTTTTACAACTTCCCGGTATTCCACAGAATCCATCTATCATTGTGTCTTTAAACAGCCTTCTATATAGATTGTGTCTAATCTTTTGACATTGTGAACACACTAGCAATAAACATTGTACATATGTCATTTCTCTCCCATGTAAGTCCATCTACAGGACAAATTCCTAGAAATAGAACTGCTGGCTCAAAGGGCTTGTACATGTTAACTTCGACAGTCTGTTTACAGACATCCAAGTGGCTTCTGATGCACCTTGAAGCTTCATAATGAACTTACTATGCAAATAATTGTTTACACAATTAGGTTAAACTATCTAAAGAGCCTACTCATGAAACTAAATAATTATTGAAGAAAAATAACAGAGCCCTTTCCATTGAAAAGCCAAACTGCTCACCAGTTGCTTATTCATTTGGTTTGCTGATATTTTATATTATGGTATAACCATATTTTACTGTAGAACGCCTGTAAAATGATGTCTAAACTAACTCTCTAGTGGGGCATTGTCCTCTGTCTCTTCTAGTAGCCAGGGTCATGTAACTCATATGCTATAGCAAAACTTCTGAAAAATTGATAAAAATTAAGATGTGTGTGATTTTAATAACTTCTTCAGATTAGTTGTTAAAAAAGGTAGAGCTTTTCTTGTTCTACCCTGGGAAAATGGAGCTGCTTTTGAATAATGTTAGTTCAGCAGCACCAATTAAGGCAGTAGAAGCAGTCAGACATATTTTAAAACTTCACAGAAGTCTTTTTTATGAACTTGTCAAATCTCTGAACCAAGCATATTTCTTTGACTTTTTTCAAGAACCTCAGAAGAGCCTAAAACATTGAAAAGAGCCCCAGTTGGAGTTTTGACCTGGCTGAATCTAGTGAGTAAAATGGATTTCTAGCAGTAGAAACTTTGATTAAAAGTAAAACTCCACGCTTTATGTTCCCGGATAAAGCCTCTATCATCCTGCCCTTGACAATGTCCAGGTTGCCCTCTGGTCATTATTTTTCAAGATTTCTATCACTTTAAAAAAAGTTTTTTTTTTTATATCTATGACATCTGATATCTAACCTCAACTCATCCTTCCAAGATGATTTTTTTATTCCCACAGAGAAACAGAAACTTGCAAGATGTTCTGTTCACTTTGCTCCTGATGGTTTTCCTGCCAAAAGACAGGGTACATCTCCCACAGTGAAGGCACATCTAAAACCTCCTCATTCTACCAGCCTGTCTGAGCTGCTAAGCGAATTTTCCTCATCAATTTTTTATACTCTTTATCTCCAAAACTACTTGTTAAAGATATTTTACTTGATTATTACATTGGAAAGTCAAAATAGCTTAAAAATAAAAATAAAAAACAAGGAGTATTAAGTAGGATTAGATGTCCATGCAATATATGATCCTCTGTGACCTCTGTTTCCCCAGTTGTGAATTTATCCAGGTTTGCTGTAATTGCTTATTTGCCTGCCTTCCTGTGGACAAAGATTGCATTTTATGCAAGAAGCCCCGTTAGAGCATGACCCATGAGGGGTCTTCAGTGAAGATGTGTTGGAGGACTGAAAGAATGTCACTTAACTTTCCGTGCTTCATTTTCCTGAATAAAAGGGTGAGGTTAGAAGCAGGACAGCAGCCAACTGAGGTACCACCTGGGAATCTGGGGAGAAGACGGCCCCCTGAGAGTTAACCTATCAAATCAACCCACAATCAGAGCGGAAACACACGAAGTCATCTTCAGGAATGATCCCCAGGCTGAAGCCTGTGAAGTGTTAAAAGTGCTGTGGTACCTGAGCCTCAGGCTACCCCTAAACTGGGGAAGAAGGCCCCCCCACAACTATGTTGGCAGAGGAATCCACTCTTAAGCCCTGCCAAACAAGCGTTGGCTGTGATTTGACTTCCCAGGTGGTTCTGTCTAAGGAGAGAGAACACACACGTTTTGGGTCATGTTTCTCTCCCTGGAGTCACTCTTTGTGGATTAATATAGCGGCCCTCTGGTTTTATCAATCTACTAGGAGCCCAGTGTGCAATTCAAAATCACGCGGCACTGCCCACCCTGGAGTCACCGGTCCGGCCCTGCCTCCCTCCCTGGACCTTGAAGTAGCCACGGCCACGGCTGATCGGGCCCTCCCCCAACGCAGGTGCACAGAGCACCCTGCCACCCCGGCCCCAAGCCTGCACAAACAACCTCCTCCTGTATGGTCAACCCATTACAGCATCCCAGCTAATTAGCATATTTCTCTGTTTTATAGGTAGATCGGTGTGAGTGGGATTACACAAGGGATCCTTCTTTGTGTACTACCGTTGCAGGAGGCTGAGCCCACAGGCCTGAGGGGAGGCACAAGACAGGTGAACACACCTACACCAGGCACCGGTGTGGCTTCGTGGCCCATGGGCTGCAGCAGCCAAGCAGCCTCTCCTGCCAGGGCCTTGCCCTCACCCCACAGGTTTCACATAAAAGGTCAGCAGTGGTTACTGACCCCTGAACTACCGAGACCATTTCCTTGTGACTTCAGCAAAGCTAGCACGGCTGCCTTCAGACTAAAAGGAAGAAAATAAAGGGAAGGGTGAAACGAGGTAATAAAGGTGTATTTTGAAGCACTTCGAAAAATAGAAAGCTCTATGGAGTGCAAGACAGAGTATTTTTACCAGCATTTTTTAAAGCCCACTCAAGAGGTCTGCTCAGAATTTAGTAGGACCCGCATATGTGCTCAACAGGAGAGGGGGAGGAGAGCTAACCTCGGGAATGATGATCTCAGTGTGTCCCTCTCCTTCCTGCGTTGGGAGATTCAGCCATGAACCTTCGTGGAGACAGTGGCAATAGATGTCTAAACTGTTACCCACAAAGTACTAGGTTTCCTCATAAGAGCTCAAAAAAAAAATGTATGGAACTCAGGTTAATCTTAACAGTTGACTGTGATCAAGACAGATGTGGAAATTTTCAGATGGCTTAGCAATTTTTATTCAGTTCTCTAATCTGGCTTCCAAAAGCCTTCCAGTCTTAATGATTTATCCTTATTGCTATGCAGAACTCTAATGCTGCTATACATCATTCTAACCTTTTCATCACATAAAAACATCGGCACTGTTGTGCAAGCCCAAGATAGCTGGTAGCCTTTCAGGGTTAATAGAACCAATTACGGTAACTTAAAATAGATTTCCATTATTCCAGGCTCCAACTCCCTACTATGCACAAAGCTTCGTCTGTTATTATTAACAGTGATCTTAAAACTACTCATTTGCTCCAAATCCGGCCAATGTGAAAATCAAATGAGGATGGGAAAATAAATTACTGCAAAATTATCTAGAATTAACAGCTAAAGAGGGGGAAAAAGTCATTCAACAGACAGCTGCCAATATTCTGAGCCATTGACTCAGTTTCTGGTTCATTCACGCTACAAGTATCCTTAATACTCCAAGGAATGAAACTGATGAAGTGTTTAAGCATTTCCCTTTCATTATTTTGAATAGACATTACCAAAAGTTGTAATTTAGGGGGAAAGTATTTAGAAGGTCTTTGTGACAGCCATTCTTTCAACATAGTTGGTGTAGAATTGTATTTACTTGGTAAATATTTAGTGGGCACCTATTATGTGCCCTTATATACACTCTGCTATGAGCTGGAATGTAGTAATAAGTACTATAAGATAGTGTTCCTGACCTCAATGAGCTACCTGGCTCATGGGAGAGACATCAGTTTATATATGTAAAAGCCTAATATGCTAAGTGTCTGACCACTCAACCATTCAACCAATAGCTATGAGGTGCACTGACCATTAGGGGACAGACACTCCAACCGTAGGTTAGCTTGCTGCTGGGGTACAGCCGATTGGGACTGGGCAAGACGGGCCTGGCACACAGTGGAGTCCTCCAGTGGTCTCCCCAGCCTCTAAAATATTTCTTCTAATTAATTTCCTTTCAATGTGTACGAATCTGTGCACTGGGCCTCTAGTCAAATAATAATACAAAACATCAAATAACCCTGGCCATGTGGCTCGATTGGTTGAAGGTCATCCCATAAACCAAATGGTTTCAGGTTCAATTCCTGGTCAGGGCACATACCTAGGTTTCTGGTTCAATCCCCAATCAGGGCTTTTTTCTGAAGGTAACTCCTCTCTCTCTCTCTCTCTCTCTCTCTCTCTCTCTCTCTCTCTCTTTCCCTCTCTCCCCTTCCTCTTTTTCTAAAGTCAATAAAAACATATCCTGGGTTAAAGATAAAAAATATATTTCAAATAGCAAGAATAATAATTGCGACAAAGAGAGACTTGTGATGTTATGAGGATGTGTAATAAGGGGACCTGACCTAATTTGGAGGTCCAACATGAGACTCCCCTGAGGAGTGTCAATTAAACCAGGGTTGGACTTCACTAGACAAAGGCAGGGTGGGAGAAGGGGAGGTGTGCGGGAATGGCAAGGGAGGGAGGATGGTTCAGGCAGGGAGAGTTTGTGCAAAGATGGAGCAAATGTTTACCTGCATATGTTTTATCATCAATTCTTTCATGCCTGGCATTAATGACTGTCACATAAAGGCATGAAAATAAATCACCCTGTTCTGCCTATAGATTCTTCACACTTATGAAATTCTTCCTGCGCATAGAGAGTCACCCTCCGCATTTTGATCTATTCTGGAACCAAGCAGATGGCTATAACCTTTACTGTTTTATGAACTCCAATCTGTATTTTTAAGAGTCATAAAAATCACAGTTAAACAAGTAAAAATTGAATTATCATGTTATCTTGCTTGGTTGCTAGACATCTGGCCCCAGTAATTTATCTTCTCTTCGGCAGGAAATGGAAACCTGCTTAATCTTTATTATACTGGCCATAAACATGTGGCAAATGATCATTTTATAGTGCCATTCATTTTGTTTGGGGATAATACAAATTACTGGGTCATCCACTATTGGCCTGCGGTAATTATCTTTCTTTTCCCACTTTTTTTATTGTTCCTTGTCTGCTTTATTTCTCTCTCCTTCTACGGTATAAATAATTCTCTTTCGTCATAAAGTTCCACTTTCTTTCCTTCATGGTCCCTACAGACTCACCCACATTAACTACAAAAAGCATTTCAGCCAGTGCTGGAAAGCGACTTTGTGGATGATCCACATAGTCTCACACAAGCTTCTATATGCATGTAGAGAGGACAGGTCTCCTCTCAGTTTCCAGTGTTAAATGTTAACGATCATGGAGGGTTTTGGTCTGTGAGAAACCAGCAGAGGGAAGCTCCCCAGTTCGCTATTGCCACTAGGGTGCTAGAAAGTGCATCCAATGGAGTTTGAGCCCTGGCGCTGCTAGAACCTGTGTGTGGGTCAGTGACTTAAACTCTCATAGCTTCAATGTTCTCATCAGGAAAAAAAGAGTGAGGTTCTTATGAAATAAAATAAACGACTTGTGTGAAAGAACTGTGATTGAGGAGGTACTTACTGAGTTCTTAAAGTTTCAATGGTTTCCCTTCTCCTAAGGCAGTGGCCGGCAAACTCATTAGTCAACAGAGTCAAATATCAATAGTACAACGATTGAAATTTCTTTTGAGAGCCAAATTTTTTAAACTTAAACTTCTTCTAACGCCACTTCTTCAAAATAGACTCGCCCAGGCCGTGGTATTTTGTGGAAGAGCCCCACTCAAGGGGCCAAAGGGCCATATGTGGCTCTCGAGCCGCAGTTTGCTGACCATAGTCCTAAGGCAACCAGAATCTCCTTAACAGTGGTGTCAGCTCTGGGAAGGCAGCAACTGTGCTGTAGTACATGCCACTCTGTTGTCAACACTGAACAACGCCCAGTGTGTAGGTCGTATTCAATAGATTTTAGTTGAATGTTTGTCAGTGAAGAATTTCAGGTTTAAAAATTTCAGCATGTTTCATGGACATAGAAGGAGGAGATGAAATGACTCCCCTCATGGATCCACACAGCAGGAATAAATGGAAGCTTGAATCCCAGAAACCTGGGGTTGTGGAGATTTACTGGCTGTCCAGCATGTGGATAGCTCACGGGGACTTTTGGGGTGCAGGAAGCCAGAAGGGCAGATATTCCCACTCTCGGCTTCCTGGCCTACACTCCATTAACCAGCCACTCCTCCTCGGGGCTGGCAATCCTGGCAGAGATGCAAAACTGCCAGGTGGTGTCAGGATAGCTTTGGCAGCTCAGAGGGAATGTCCAGGGGTGGGGACACCAGCAGAGGTACGCTCACCAAACCATCCTGGGGTCTGAGTTTGGATGCATGTTTAGTTGCCTGGCCTCTCTTAATTCCTCTTTACTTTCCAATCTCAGATTCCCTAGCCTCCCCGCTGCTTCTGTGGGTTCTATACTGGTTTTCCAATACATTTCCTTTCTGCCAAGTCCGCCATGTTGGTTTTTATTTATTTATTTATTTTAATATATTTTATGGATTTTTCTAGAGAGAGGAAGGGAGAGGGATAGAAAGTCAGAAACATCGATGAGAGAGACACATCGATCAGCTGCCCCCTGCACGCCCCCTACTGGAGTTGTGCCCGCAACCAAGGTACATGCCCTTGACCGGAATTGAACCTGGGACTCTTCAGTCTGCAGGCCGACGCTCTATCCACTGAGCCAAACCAGTCTCGGCTGCCAAGTTGGTTTTTATTGTTTGCATCCAGTGATCTGGGTCCTTGTCTGTGGCCTCTGCCCAGGCCTTGGTTCCCAGATGGGGTCAACTCATTAAGCACTAAGTCTAGGGATGCATTCCAAATCTGCTTTTCCATTAATTCTCAAAATCTCTTCTTCAAATGGTCAGTGTTTTTCACGATTCTTTAATGTCCTTAGCAATTCTATAACGTGTGTTACATGTTCTTCAATGAAGAAGAATTATGCTGCCTCTGACCACTTTGCCTCTTTGTTTGTTTCACGTTACCCAACGCCCAAGATTCATTTCTTGTTCATCTGCTCTTTTAATTCTAGGCATATTTCCCCATAGCGTTTGCATGATTTAATAAGCTTTTATTGTCCATGAACTACATGCCAGACATTAAGCTAGGGACCAGGATACAAAGGTGAGCAAGATAAGAGTCACCTGTGTGAAGGTAATAGTCAAAAGAATAAAATGTACCATAGATTAATGCCCGGAGAGGCAACATAGGCCACCATACTCCTCAAAGCAGGAAAGCAAGGGACAGGTGAAAGCTTGGGATTTGATTCTGTGCAACATCTTTTCTACAGCAAAGCAACTCATTTATCCCATGCCCCCCTGCGCTCCAGGCACTGTGGGGGGGGCAGGGTCTGGGTAATCTCTCCTGGGTCTCTCTTGTCTTTCTGAGAGTGTGAGCCTCCCTATACTCTGTGTGTACATGTGTAACAATACTTACTCATGAACATCTGGAGACGCATTGCAGGAGGTACAGCCGCAGCGGACAGCAAGAGGCTCTGCTGAAGTGACTGCAGTCACTGCTCTCTTTGAACTACATTTTTTTGAAACTCGTGTTACTGTTTCTCCAGAGAACCATGCGGGCACATTTTTTTTTTCTGACTGCAGCCTATAATCCATCATTCCGAAGAGAGGCCTTAAAAACAGCACTCGAGGGAGACATTATTTCCTTTCCATTTCTCACTCAGAAAGAGCAACTCATAACGGGAGGAGGAAAAATTGCATTTAGGTTAAAGTAATATAAATAACAGGAAGGAATCTGCTTCTTCTCCCTTTTAAGAAGCTAAGCCTCCAAAGGACTCTTCGTTTTAAAACAGGCCACCATCCCTTGACCTGCCCTAAACACTAATATTATATACCTGGTAATAAAGCCAGAGGATTTTTAGCGGGAGCTATTAAAGGGAAAGGGTGGCTGAGGCAGGTTTCTCTGGTGAATGAAAATCACAGGCTCGTCCACACGGTGTGTGGTTAGTCCTGTGGTTAGCCAGAACTTTAAATGTGTGATTCTCCCCATTGTCTAGGTTGACAGGACAACTATTGACTTTTCTTGGTTGCAGTGCTCAGAATTTCAAAGAAAAAGGATTGGGAGTCCCTAAAGCAAGCAAAAGCCCTACAGAGCCAGGCTAAAACATTCCTGGTGTATGGATGTCAGGTGTGTGTACTGGATTAGAGGGGACACCAGAGGAAATGCCATTTTCTCTTTTTAAAAGTTAATTTTGGCCCTTGCTGATTTGGTTCAGGTTCGATGCCAGTCAAGGGCACATGCCCAGGTTGTGGGCTCGATCCCCAGTGTGGAGCTTGCAGGGGGCCGCCAAACA
The DNA here is from genome assembly GCA_004026805.1 of Lasiurus borealis. Classification (NCBI taxonomy): domain Eukaryota; kingdom Metazoa; phylum Chordata; class Mammalia; order Chiroptera; family Vespertilionidae; genus Lasiurus; species Lasiurus borealis. The sequence goes on from PVJN01008744.1 coordinate 27,636, forward strand.
ATTGATATTTCTAGCTTTCTCTCCCTCTCTCCCTTCCTCTCTGAAGTTAATAAAATACAGTATATATATATTTTTTAAAATTCATTTTGTCTTTGGAAACAGCCCTGTGATTTTTAGCTCATTAAACAAACAAAATTGTCACTGACCACCCAAAATTTCCATCAACTTCCCCTACTGTTAGCTAATATCCATTGACTGTTTAGCTAATGCTTATTTTTAGCCATCTATATATATATAAAAGGCTAAGCAACCTGGCCGACCAGCTAACCGGCTGACCAGCAGGTAGGTATGATGAGCACTGACCACCAGGGGGTAGATGCTCAACACAGGAGCTGCCAAGAGACAGCAACTTTGCAGAGTGCCCTCTCGCACCCTGGGACCCTTCGGGGGATGTCAGACTGCCAGTTTTAGCCCAAACCCTGTAGGCCAGGCCGAGGGACCCCACCTGCTGGAGGGACCTGCTTACTCTGCAGACGCCCTTCCAGCTGCAGTGCGCTGCCCCAGAAGTGCCGGCCAGGGAGGGATCCTGAGAGGTTGGCTTCAGAGTGTGTCCAGCTTATCTAGACAATCCCTCCCCATTGGCCACTTTCTAATTAATTTCCTTTCAATGTGCACAAATCCATGCACTGGGCATCTAGTAGGTTAATAAGTTTACTCCTAATGCTGAGATTGGAAAATATGTACATAATCTTAAAGTGGCCCAGCTGACATGACTCAGTGGTTGAGCATTGAACTGTGAACCAGGAGGTCATGGTTTGATTCCTGGTCAGGGCAGAGGCCCAGGTTGCGGGCTCGATCTCCAGTGTGTGGATGTGCAGGAGGCAGCCAGTCAGTGAGTCTCTCTCCTCATTGATGATTCTATCTCTCTCTCCCTCTCCCTTCCTCTCTGAAATCAGTAAAATATTCCATTAATTAATTAAAATAAAAGTGAGCTCTTTAGGTGCACCCAGCCCAATTTTTCCTCAAGCTAGGGAGCTAAGTACCTGTTCACTTAAGTAGCTATGAAAACCTCAGGAGCAGAGTCCCCAGTGAAATGCGGTGCAAATCTCCACGTGGCTACAGATGCAGCTGCAGTGCGGGGCCCAGGGTTTGTTCAGTTTCCTTTCAGTTTTGAAAACCGTTTACACACCAGACATGAAGTCTCCTTATGTAACTTCTCACAAAGCGTGAAGAAGTCTGCTCACTGGCTGTGCACGAGGCGATATAGTTATATAACTCGGAATTCTGTGGTTTTCAGCAACGCACGGATATTATTTCTCCCTGACGAAGAAGAGGCCTTTGCCCCTGTCATAGCCTGCCTCTTTCTTTTTAATACGACTTGACAGCTTGAATTCGGAAGGAAGCTTCCCAATTTGAAGAAGGAGATGGAAGTACAGCGTCTGTGCTAACAGCTCCCTTGCTGCTCTAATGAGGATCCCCTCACTCCACTCCTAATTCTCGGGAGAGGACAGGGGTCTTTTTAATTGGGGCTATTAGAAGCTCTCTGCACAATGACAGCCGCTGCTGAGTAAAGGCTCCAGCAAGAGCCAGGCCCGCTCTGCAATTACTTCTTGCCGTTCTGAGGAATAATGGTATCTTGTCTCGTTTAAAAATAAATCTGAGACTTGTCCCTGATTGCTTTTTCTCCTCTGCCTACCCACGTGAATTTCTTCTTGCCAACTGAGCAAACTTGCCATTATTTAAGGAGGTGGTTTTGATTGTGACTGTCCCCGGGTAATAAGACGTATTAAACTGGATATCATTTGCCCATGGTTCCTTTCTTCCAGATACAAGGCTAATTTAAATGAGCTCAGATCTCATGATCTTGAGTTAATATGGAAAGGGTGAAGTTTGGGAATTTGCTGAGCCGTGTTCTGTTTGCATGTCACAGAGCTCACCTGAAATTACCCGCATTTCCAACGTTCGGAGTTTCTCAGAATCACTTCTTCTTAAGAGAACAGATGAAGGTTTGTGTTTATGACCTGTTCCAAGAAGAGAAGTGAAATATTTAGATGGTAACCAAGCGCATTCTTAAAATATATTCCCCACGTGGAGGCCCAGGAAAATGGGCCATTCACAACAGGGCCCAGGATGGCAACACAGAAAGAGCTTTTCCTTAAGTTGTTTTTCATGAACAAATACGGGTTCTTTCTAAAACCAGTGGCTTCTCCCCTGCCATAAATGCCATGTGCCATCTCCCTGAAGAAAAGCCCAGCTCTTATGTATAGACTGTTACCTGATTTATATTATTATATGTACATAGATACATATACAGAATATCTTATTATTTGACATTTAATATCCCAAATGATGTGACTTTTTATCACTATATGCTTGGATTTATAAAGCAAGCCTTTGAAAGCTATTAAGCCCGTCACGTGGGTCGATGTTCATAAGAACTCAATGTCAATCCCCACTATTCCTCTCTTTCTAGACCCCTTTTCTTTCTGGTTTCTATCTCTCTTTCTTAGTATGTTATTATATGGAAAAAATAGACTTTAAAAACTCAAAACTAAGCACCATTTGCCATAACATACATTTATTGAAAATAATATAATTTTCAAAACTAGAAAGACCCTGGGTTTAATGTTGCCATCTTATTAGTTATATAACTCTGGACAGAACACCTCACCTCCCCGAGGCTCAGGGTTGTTGTTTGTTTGTTTGTTTGTTTGTTTTAATAAAAATAATAGCACATACTCTGATTTCATGCTTTGAGAATCTAGTGAAAATCTTGTGAGAATGATATTCTACAAACATACAATATTATGATCATTAACGAATGCCTTAAGGATCTTACATATCAGATATCAATGACAAGACTTGATGTGAAAGTGCTCTCAGAAATATGTGCAACCAATATTTAGTCGAAAGAATTAATGGCACTTGCACTCAAGCCTAGAGGCAACCAGTTGTTTGGCTACTGACATGACTAACAGCCCTGCCTGGTAAAGAACATAAGAGCCTTGGGAAATAATACAATACTGCTCTTGTTTATTGAGCACTGCCACGCTTGACATTGTTAAATTTCTTATGTAATCTCTTTCGTCCAATGCTTACTTCAACCCTGTGTGGTAATGGTGACCAGCCTTGTTTTACCGAGGAAAAAAACTCAGATACAGTAAGTAACTTGCTCAAAGTTGCATAATTAGTGAGTGGCAGTACTAGGATTCTAAATTATCCACCTATCTCCAAAGACTAGTCTCATACTGACACATTTTTCTCTTGTCTCATAATGACACATTTTTCACTTGTCTTTAAGAGACCACTATTTTTTATCAGACCTGATATTCAGCCAGTGTATTCATGGACAAGCACTCATAGAGGCAGTATTTGGATGGCTACACACCAGCAGGGCAGGTATATGCATGGGTACACACCAGTAGGGCTATGGCAATAATTTATATTCAGTGTCCACCCTGATAGGTGACCATCTTATTAGTTATTAAATATTTTAATATCATCCCTACTGTCTTCATTTCCAGTTCCACATTTGAGCTCAGCCCAGCAAAAAAATCTACTGACACTCTCACACTCATTAAAGATTGGCTTCCCCTCCCACTCATCACCTTAACATGGAGTTCCAATGCTAACATTCTTTATCACCACTCCCTATTGGATCTCCACTTACACACAGTAGGTGCTCAGTAACTGGTAAATTGAACTTAAAAAAAAAAAAACTATAGATAAGATCAGGAGTTCCTTGAAACTAAATGGATTATTTCAAATGATGGATTTATTTCTCAATACTTCCCTGCCACTTCTGCACTCGCCTATGGACTTCAAGTATTTTGTGGATAATGAGGATGAGCAAAAATATACTAATTTTACTAACACATACCAAGTGGTCTTCAGGGAACAAGAGACATCTGCAAAGAAAAAAAAATATCATAATAATACAATACAAGGACACAATAAACAAGAGGCTATGTGGTGGTGCAGCTGGGTTCTATTGTGTATTCTGCCCTTAACTGAAAAGCTAAACAGTACAGAGCATCACTTTATGCGTCATTTGTTCTCATGAACTCTTCCCTGATGTACTAAACGAGGAAACATGATCAGGTGGCTTCCAGAGATCTATTTAGTTCCGAAATTCTAGGGTTAGTTTTTTATAGGTTATGCTAGTGTTAATTTCACTGTCATTTCTATCACTAGGTTAAGACCAGGATATGCCAAGCAGCCAAAAATTATATCCTGAAATCAACAAAGATGCGTGGAGGATGAGGAGGATGAGGAAGAAAGGTAAAGACAGACAAAGAGAAAGGGCTGGGCTGAGGCATAGGAGGTGAAAGCAGCCAGGGCAGGTGAATACTCAGACCCCCCTTTTCCCACGGGCTCTCAAGGCAATGATCAGATCAAGCACGTGATCAATTAAATATGCAGTTATCCCAGCCTAAACTGAATGAAGATACAGGTACACACTTGTTCATTCAAATGACAGTGAAGCCACATGAGGAGGACGGTCACCATTCAGAAATAGTTCAGCACGGTCTCCTGTGGTCCCATAGAGACACACTGGCCAGCTGACCCAGGAATCAGGGACTTAAATGAAGACGACCTCATCATGTCCAAGACACAACTGTACTGACTTTCTAAGCGAGCCTTGGACCCTCATCCTTGCCCACAAAACACACAGCTAGCACTTATTCAACTTAGCAAGATAGATAACTTGTGTATACCCTTGGATGACTGCCCTGTGGTGCTCATATCTGGTATCCCTTTAACAGGACGCCCCACTCCATGGGCAGGTATACATTACATACGCAGTCAACATTTATTTAGAGAAAAAGCTGAATGAAAAAAAAAGTCCTACTTGACTGGGATGACATAGTGCTTGGCCTCCCCATTATCATTCCATGGCAGCTGCCAAACTCGCATTTCTCACTCAGCAAGATAAACGTATGTAGTCAGCCCAGCCGGTGTGGCTCAGTGGTTGAGCGTCGACCTATGAACCAGGAGGTCATGGTTTAATTCCTAGTCAGGACACATGCCCAGGTTGTAGGCTCAATACCCAGTAGGAGGCGTGCCAAAGGCAGCCTATCAATGACTCTCTATCACTGATGTTTCTATCTCGCTCTCTCTCTCCCTCTCCCTTCCTCTCTTTTAAAAAAGGAATAGAAGATTGTCAGTGCCAGCAAAAGCCAAGATGGGTCCAACCACCAAGGTGTCACTGGGCAGTGGTCAAGCCATAAAAAAATAAGAAGAAAAATCATGCATTGCCAAGACCAGTTTGGCTCAGCGGATGGAGCGTAGGCCTGCAGTCTGAAAGGTCCCAGGTTCGATTCCGGTTGGGGGCATGTACTTTGCTTGCGGGCACAACTCCAATAGGGGATGTGCAGGAGGCGGCCGATCGATGTCTCTCATTGATGTTTCTGACTTTCTATCCCTCTCCCTTCCTCTCTGTAAAAAATCAATAAAAATATATTTTTTTAAAAACCATGCATTCACCAAAGTTTTATTGCAAGAGCAGAATGTGCACAGTTGAGGCCAAGCCAGCCAGCCCGCCCACCGGTGTGAACACAGCATCAGTGTGAACACAGCATCAGTGTGAACACAGGGGGATGTGTTTCCGCACATCCCATGCCACACACCTTCCCTATATCCCTGCATCCCTGCATCCCTGCAGCCACCTGAGAGAGAGCCAAAGGGGAACAAATGAGAATCTGAAAAAAAAAAATCTAAAGAGATGGTTTAAATTATTGTTTCAGAGTAAATTTACCAAATCGGACTAAATTTCGATTCATTCCCTGATGGATTGGGCTTTTAAAGAAGATCACATTAGTCTTTGCACAGCAGAGTAAAATACGAATAATTTTTTAATCTTCTACACATGGCAAAATGGATATCATTTTCCCAGAATATAAAACTACCTATTTATGCACCCATGTAATCTTTCTGAATTATGGACATCCCCCCAAAATTAACTATCATTCTACTCTGACTAGATTTATGGATGTTTCCTTTAACACAAAAATAAATCCTCTTAAAATCATAATAGAAATGCTTATTTTTCCTTTGTGTTTTAGAACATCAAGTAATTAAATGGATACATAACTGTACATTGAAATGTTTTAGTATCTATAATCCAAACCTCTTTATCTTTCAGATTTTATCACAGTCACCTTTCCTATGCAGCCTTTCCAAAACTTTCTTTCCAACCTCACAGCTGAACTAGAAGGAACAAACTTCCTCCTCCCCTCTCCCTTACCTCACCTCCCCCTCCCACCCCCAACACACACCTTGAAATACGAACTAACTGCAGAAGCTGCAGGGTCCTGGGCAAACTAACTCACAGGAGAAATTTCTCTGAAGTCATGTATATTTCACTTTCAAAATGCATGCATAGTATATATTTGTGTTTGCTTTAAAATAAATATAAGATTTTTTTAAAAAACTAGTTGCCTCAAAAATAACGTTTTAGAAAACCATTCTGAAGTCATCTGAAAGGCTCCCAGACATCTGGAACATCCCAAAGCACAGCAGATTACGCTAGCACAGCGCCTGTCGTAATGAATGACCACTTGATTGCTTTACATTCATCTCTTCGTGTCCCGAATGCCTGGAACACTGCTTGGCATACAGCAGGCACTCGTTAAATGGTTCCTTCATGAAATGCTCTTCAAGAGTAGGTTTTGTGGCTAAGGGAGGGCACAATGCTTAGTAAAAGGATCAATTGTGGCCAATCAGAAGAGGGTGAGTAGGAAGTTAATCAGCCTTAAACAGAACTAAGATAAATGCAAGTTTTGTCTTTTGGCTCCTACATTCCCCCAATTTCTCCAGTGAACCCACGTGCTTAACTGCATCCTGCCTATCTTCTCCCTTCACATCAAAAATCCCACTTAGCTATGGTAAGGAGCAGAGATCAACCAAAGGACTTGTATGCTTGACTATAAGCCTAACCAATGGACACAGACACCAAGGGGGGTGAGGGTATGGCGGGGGGGGGGAGGGGAGGAGAAGGGGGATGGGAGAATAAGGACACATATGTAATACCTTAATCAATAAAGAAAAAAAAAACATTTAATGCAGGCCTGGTTCCCAGCTCTAAGAGGACATGTTAAATCAACCCAAAGTAAGATGTTAATAGTATATCACAATGTACCTGGATATTTACATTTTAAAATAAATCTCACCCTTGCATACCCAGGTGTGGTAGTAGTATTTTTCAAGTACAGCTAATAGGCATGTTCAAAATTTTTTTTTAGGGCGGAGAGTCTTTCTAGTGACCCTCAAATCACCACCCATAGATGTTTCTTCTGCCTCCTGGTAGGGTTGGGTCCCATAAATATCAAATTTTGGGGGGAAAAAAGGAAAGAAAAAAAAACAGATAAAAGAGCTAACATTTTTCTAGCCATATTATTTCATCAATAAAATTATTCTTCAGTGGTTTTACTTTCAGTGAAGTTAATGTGATAGCCCTTTTTAATTTCTCTTTTCCCTCTAATTTCCTTTAAAACTTACTTTTTACATCCATTTCTAGGTGCAAAGAAATGTGTACGCAATTATTCAAGTAATTCATAATTCCACAAGTGTGGTTCATAGACTTTTCCTTGGTTGGCTCATCCTCTAGAATTGCTGAGCTTCTAGTGCCTGTTTTTATTTATTTTTTTAAAATATATTTTATTGATTTTTCACAGAGAGGAAGGAAGAGGGATAGAGAGTTAGAAACATCGATGAGAGAGAGAAACCAATCAGCCATCTCCTGCATGCCCCCTACTGGGGATGTGCCCACAACCAAGGTACATGCTCTTGACCGGAATTGAACCTGGGACTTTCCAGTCTGCAGGCTGACACTCTAGCCACGGAGCCAAACCGGTTTTGGCTAGTGCCTGTTTTTAGATTGCAGGTAATGTTGTATTCCTCCAAGTGGTCAACTGCAGGAGCTACAGTGAGGTTAAAATGACGACAAGGTGAAAGAAGATCATTTGCCTCCACTTCCATGGATCCTCTCATGATAAGAACTAGAAAGAGATTAGAAAAATGTTATTCACAAAATAGTAATACCTAGTAAGAGAACAATTCAAAACGAAATATCTTCATATGTATGTGAAGGAATGGACTTTATGTATATATAAGGTAGAAACAAGTTATTTGAACGATAAATTTTTTAAGATTATGAAACCCAAGGGACAGTAAGATGGAAAGAGAATCAGAGCACCTGAAAGAAGACACAGATATTTCTCTGACAATCTGTGGAACAGATTTTATTTTTCAAAATTGTCACAAAACAGTATGTATTGCTCCTCCCACATTACACTAGTTCGCTAGGGCTGCCATCACAAAGCACCATAAACTGGGTGATTTAAGCAACAGATGTTTATTGTCTCATAATTTTAGAGGCTAGACTTTCAAGATTAAGGTGTTGGCCAAGTTGCTTCTTTCTGAGGGCTACATGGGTAAGGTCTGTGCCAGGCTCCTCTCCAGGCTGCTGGTGGTTGCTGGCAATCTTGGCATCCTTGGCTTCTGGAAGCATCACCCCAATCTCTGCCTTTATTTTCACATGGTGCTCTATCTGTGTGCCTGTCTGGGTCCACATTTCCCCTTTTTATAAGGACACTAGTCATATTGGGCCCTAATCCACCCTATTGACCTTAAATAATTCCATTTGGAACAACCCTATTTTCAAATATCACATTCTGAGATACTGGTGGATAGGACTTCAACATAATTCAACCCCATAACATACATGTTAACTTAAAACTTTACCACTGTACCATAAAGAGGTAGAGTGTAATACCTTTCACCTTGGATCTGGGTGGGATAGTTTGTGACAAGTGTAACCAATCAAATTCAGAGGAAGAGACCCTTCAGGGCAAAGCCAGAAAAGGTGAAGCAATATCTACCTTATTCCCTGGGACATAATATTGGAGCCTTGAACCCCTATGTACCCGTTCAACAACTTAATGTCATCACGCTTTGAGGAAACCCAAACTAGCCCACAGGGAAAGACCACAGAAAATTCTGATAAAAAACCTGAAGAGAGAGAAATGCCCACCTGTCTTTAGCTGCACAGTCCCTCTGCTTTAGCTCACCACTGTCTTACCCCAACAGTTTGAAATGCTCCTAGCCAGAAATGCCCAGTTATGCTCATTCTGAATCCCTCGCCCATCAAGGAGAAGGAGGAGGCCAGGAGAAGGAGGAAAAGCAGGAGAAGGAGGGGGAGGAGGGGGAGGAGGAGAGAAGGAGGAGGAAAAGGAAGGAAGGAAGGAAGGAAGGAAGGAAGGAAGGAAGGAAGGAAGGAAGGAAGGAAGGAAGGAAGATTGCTATTGTTTTAAGACACTGAGTTTTGGAATGATTTGTTACACAGCTGTAGCAACTATGAGAACTTGTCAATGCACTGTTTTCACTTTTCAAAGAGGTAGAGAAGTAGCACCTGTGAGCTACCAACCCTTGAAACATTTTCTAGTTCTTTGATATCATAAAGGTGTTTCCCCATTTTGCTTTCTGGTGATTTAACCCAGAGCCCTGCAATAGTTATAACACTATTTGATTAGGAACTCAGAAGACATGTCTACTGTGTTTCATCAAAAGTCAATGACAAGAAATCTTGTTCCCAATTTTTTATTGTTGGCATTATTACAGATGTCCCCTCATCTCCCCCGCCTTGTTCCCATTTCTAAAGAATGGGGAAAATGCCAATATAAAACAAGTAAAAGGCAATCTTGCTAAATCAGCATAAGCAATTATTTTTATGCTTAGGCTAAAGGCAACCAATATATTTTGTAATTATAAGTGAATTATTTAATTTCTCAATTATTGAAATTATTAGAATTTAATTAAAAATATATATGGTTCACATAATAAAGGTAAGATTCAATTGGACACTACAGGTAATATGCAGTTATTTTTATTTGTTCATTCATTCATTAAACAAATACTTATTGAGTGCCAAATGTCAGACATTATACTAAGATAAAAATACACTAGTGAACAAAGACAAAGACCTTGCCATCAACAGGCTCTCCGGATAGTTAGACAAGTAAAAAGACAGCTCATATATAGGGGATAAATGTTAAGCAGGAAAAGTTATAAATGTATCGAGAATTCAATGACTCCTTGGAGAATCAAATTATGATTTTTTTACTGTGAGAACCTACAAGTTTATTTAGAATTTTTAACTCACATTCTAAATTCCATTTATTTAAATGCAGTATCTTTGAAAAAAAGCATGTTAAATAATTATTTAACCATCGAATCTTTGTGAATTACAGTGGCATCGATATTTTGAATAGATATTTTGTTTTTGATAAGTCAAAGTAAACCAAGAACAATTAATATCTCAAAACCCTTCAAGTCAATCATGCAGGAACTTAAAATGTGAATATATTATTAATACCTTTTTTAGCAGAATATGGTCCTCTGTCCTTGATACATGTTATTCTCACTTTCCCTTTGAATTTACCTTCTATGTTTGTTCCTGAGAAATAAAGCCCATGTTTCCTTTGGACTCACAAATCAAACACGAGGAGCACGTTGTAAATTCACCTGGGATGTCATGGCATATCCTGGTGACGTTTTGAAAGTTGGAGTGACTTAGAAAAATTCCCACCATAGTCTGACTTTCCCTTCCTTGTTGCAGAAAATTCACAACAGAAAAATTTAAGGACGAGAACAAATGGGTAAGATTAGGTTTTAAACACCCTTCCAGACATGACAGCTCCAAAATACTTCCTATAAAGGAAAACAAAAACTTTCTTTACTATGGAAGTTTGAATTTTTCATATAAATACACAATCATAGCTCCCAGTTTTTCTTCAGCAGATTCAGTACATTTCTTACCAAGGACAAGATTTTGTTTTTACACGAATTAACCATAGCTACTCCATTTAAACATTTCTTTTTAAAAGTTACCAACATTCCCTATTCGTTTTCAGCAAACAGTCCTTGTAACAACAACGTGCTTGGAAACCCTAGCGTTTTAATCGTTCTCTCTTCTGGAAAAGTTCTAATGGACAAGCCCTCGGTTCCTCTGAATCCATCTGTTCTACAATGGAGGTTCAAGTCAGTTGCGTGGAGTTGAGTAGGGCATGGAAAACAGGAACAGTAAGGATAGTATCTCTGTTAGTTTCCAAGGGCTGTGTAACAAGCTACCACAACCCTGGCTTAAAATAAGAAAGCCATTCTCTGACAGTTCTACAGGTCAGAAGTTCAGCACCAGCTCTACTGGTCGGAAACCTAGGTGTCTACAAGGCCACGCTGCCCTGCAGGTCCTAGGGATGGATCTGTTCCTTGCCCCTCTGCCAGCTTCTGGTGGCTGCTGGCATTCCTCAGCTTGCAGCTGCACCGCTTCAAACTCAGCCCTTCCCTGGGTCTGTCTTCTACTCTTCTCTCTGGGTCAGAGCTCCCTGTGCCTCTCTCTTATAGGGACAGGTGGCTGGATTAGGGTTCACTTGGATAATGCATCTCAAGATCCTCAACTTAGTCTCATGGGGAAAGACCCTTTTTCCTTATATGGTAGCGTTCACAGGTTCTAGGTTTTAATACCTAATAAGTTTAGGTGGCCATTATCCAACCTGCCTGAACCTCCAAAGGTACATAATTTGTATTTTTGTCTGAAGACAAACATCTCATATGAAAATGGTGATAAAAATAGAAAAAATGTCAAATTCAAAAGAGAAGCCAGAAAGACTAGTGCTTTATCTGTCATTAGCCAAGATACTTGAACAATTTAATCTCCATGAGTTTCATTTTCTCATCAGCAATGAAACACTCATGAATTAATATTAAAGTACAAATTCCAGAAGCAAAACACATTTTTAATATTAATTGATAGCTTCATTTTCTTTTAAGTTAGAACCAAGATGTATGACTAGAAGTAATCATTCTAAAAAAATGGAGTAATCCTTCTATGGTACTCCACATTATTTAGAAAATGTAAAAAATATTGTATTTTGCCCTATATGATTATATGAAATATAAAGACACATAATGGTGGAATTGAGCATGTTAAATAGTGATTTTTCTAAATAACTCTAGATTCTCTAACCTCATGGGGTTATAGTAGTATCAAGTGATATAGTACATATGAAAACAGTTCTAAAATTTGTACAAATGTGTATTATTTAAAATTCAGACCCATGTTGCAAATTAAAAATTAAAAATTCATCCTTCATTTAGGTTAGAATTGTCTATGATTTAATTCACACAAGTAATTAAATGTCACTATATAAAAATCAGAAATCCCTACTTAGCTTAGCAGTGGTGCTCCACTAAGGAATAGGTAACCCTTCTTTCAGATAGTCCCATCTGACTCTCATTTGCCAGTATAAGAAAACAAATTTAAGGAAGAGAATGAAGTTTTGAAAGTTGGAGTGATTTAGAAAAATCACTATTTAACATGCTCAATTCCACCATTATGTGTCTTTATATTTCATATAATCATATAGGGCAAAATACTATATTTTTTGAATTTTCTAAATAATGTAGAGTACAATAGAAGAATTATTCCATTTTTTTAGAATGATTACTTCTAGTCATACACTTGGTTCTAACTTAAAAGAAAATGAAGCTATCAATTAATATTAAAAATGTCTTTTGCTTCTGGAATTTGTACTTTAATATTAATTCATGAGTGTTTCATTACTGATGATGATATTTTTATTATGTAATAAATTAAAGGCTCATTACCTCATACATTTGAAATTGCTTCCGTGATAATTCACATGTGATTTCCAGCTACAAACACATTTCATACTTGAGTTGCTATGAAGATTTTTGGGGGAAGGGTAATTTACTCAAACACACAATTTTATAATTTATTTATAAAAAAAGATGTAATCAAATAGTAACTAATTTGTTTTTGAAACATTGTCTTCAATAGCAATGTCCCAGGAGGGAGATAGAAATGCACTATCTGAGAGAACTCTAGCTTTTTTTGTATTAGCAAAGTGCACGAAACACTTACTTCTTGCCGTCTTTCTACTTTCCTCACTGGAATTTTTCAACTCATGAAATTTTCAACGTTTTGAATTTATAGTTTTATGCTATGAACTAGAAGTGAGATAGAGAAAATGTACTGTCAATATTGCAGTCTTATGCAATAAGAGACCAACTGGACTTCTTAGAATTTACATTTGGCTATGAGGTCATTTTATGATGTTTTTTAAACCTTGGTTTTAAATAATTCAGTTGGAAAATAAGTAGAAAAGAAAATAAGATAAGAAGACATATCCTTCCCTGGTATAATTTTAAGAAATAAATGGATTCTACTCAATCTTTTTGTTATCAGATGGGCTATAATTTCATCACCATAAACAAGGATTTATGATCTTAACTACTGCCATTAATGTTGCTGCATCTAAATTCTCACTCCCAGAGATAGAAATGCATACCAGAATTACTCCACTGCTAGGACTGCCATCTCTCAGTGTACTTACAGAATGCTAAATAGTATCAGGAAAACTCACTACTGTATAGGACAAATACCCAGGTCGGTTATTTTTTTCTTTTTAAAGAAACCTAGACAATCTTTATTTTCTTTTTGGCACATCCTGGTGAAGTTATGAAAGTTATTTTCTTTTTTAACTTTTATTGTAACAAATCATATGTAAGCATATATAAAATGTATTGTGCCAGTTAAGTAATAATAAAAATAAACACTATGTGTCTATCACACAGATTAAGAAACAGGATATTACCAACATCTTTGAGGCACCCTACCCTTCCCATCCCTACACACAGCTTCTTTCCCAGAGGTTAGCCACTATCATGAATTTTGTGTATACCACCCCTTTGCTTTATCTTAGCATTTTTCAAAAAGGTATATATTCCAAATAACATTGCTTTTAGCATATTTTAGAAATATTTATTTACATATACATGGAATATATGTATTATCTTTGACTTACTTTTTCTGCTTACTATGTCTTAGTCATGTTGCTATAGTTAATTCTTTGTGGTGTTCATTTGAATGGATGTATCACCATTCATTCATTCTCTGACCGTGGACATTTCGGTGTTTCTATTTTTCGCTCTTCTGAATAATGTTGCTATGAACTATAATGCTCATACATGGTGGGGCTGTACAATAGTCCAACCACTTTGGAAAACAAATTTTCATTTTCTTTAAGTTAAATATACACTTAGCATATCACCCAACAATTCTACTCCTAGGAATTTACACAAGAGAAATAAAAACATATGCTCACACAAATGCCAGTAAATGAATTTTTCTTTTCTTTTCTTTTAATATATTTTATTGATTTTTTTACAGAGAGGAAGGGAGAAGGATAGAGAGTTAGAAACATCAATGACAGAGAAACATCCATCAGCTGCCTCTTGCACCCGCCTCCCTACTGGGGATGCGCCTGCAACCAAGGTACATGCCCTTGACCAGAATCGAACCTGGGACCTTTCAGTTGGCAGACCAATGCTCTATCCACTGAGCCAAACCAGTTTTGGCAGTAAATGAATTTTCATGGCAGCTTTTTTATTTATAATAACCCCAAACTGGAAATAATCCTTTCAGTTACCTTGTAGTGTCCCTGTCCCCCACTGACGGCCCCATGACACCGAGACTCTAGGCCACCAGGAATTGGTAGATGCTCTTGAAGCGCCTAATTTATTCACTGTTGCTTACCCATCTAGATTTATAATTTTTTGTCATTTTTCCTCTTTGAGAAGTTTTCTTATCAGTTCAACTATGTATTTTTTAAATTTTTAAATATGTTTACACTCACATTTTATTTTTATTTTTGTGTGTGCTAGGAATGTTTTTCAGGGTAGGGCTATAAGAAGAGAAGTCTCAATTCTCTGTTGAGACTCTAAAAACATGTGAGAATTCATAATAAAAAACCTTCACTGCTTGAAGATGATAAGAGCTCCAAAAACTACTCTGTGTCAAGTCATATTTCCCCAATACCTGAGCAACTGCTCTGTTACTTAGTTATCAGGGAACTTTGGGAGGAGCGTGGATTATTTCAGACAATACATATTTTTCATTTATTGCTCCAGAATATGAAATGTACACTAGGAAAAATAAATTTTTCCACTAGAAACATAGCTAAGTACAACCATTTTTGAGAAGCATTTAGTGATTTCTTATGAAATTAAATATACTCAGGTATTCTACAACTAGTTTCCTCACATAAATGAAAACATATGTTCATACAAAAACTTGTACAAGAATGTTCATAATAACATATTTATAATAGCCACAAACTGGAAACAAGCCAATGGATGAATAGGCAAATTTAGTGCATTTATACAATGGACTACTTGGCAAAGGAGCTATTGGTATACTCAATAACACGGATGAATCTCAAAACATTATGCTACACTGAAGAAGCCAGACCAAAAATAGATACTGTGTGATGATTCCATTTCTATGAAGCATAAGAAGGCACAAAACTATACTATGATGACACAGGTCAGAAAGTTGCCTCGGGGGTAGGAGGAGATTTGACAGGAAAAGGCAGAAGGAATCTCTTCAGGAGTGTTGAAAATCCATAATTTATGTGGAGATGGCAGTTACAGAGGTGCATACCACTGTCAAGATTCATGAAACTGAGCATTTAGGATCTTTTCCATTTTATTATATGTAAGTTATGTCTTTCAAAAGCAGAGCAAAAGAAAGCATAGCCAATTGCTTCTGAAAATCTTGCATCATTATTGGGTATTCAGCAATTTTAAAATATTAGCTGCCAGGAGAGGAGAGAGTATATGGTTTTGCTGCCTAATATACAGACATTGGTTAACATGTCATTTCCCTTGGCCGCAGGTCTGCCTTTGTAGCAATTGACATAGATCAGTGGTCTGCAAACTCATTAGTCAGCAGAGCCAAATATTAACAGTATGATTGAAATTTCTTTTAAGAGCTGAAACTGGTTTGGCTCAGTGGATAGAGCATCAGCCTGCGGACTGAAGGGTCCCAGGTTCCATTCCAGTCAGGAGCACGTACCTTGGTTGCGGGCACATCCTCAGTCCAGAAGGCAGCTGATTGATGTTTCTCTCTCACCGATGTTTCTGACTCTCTATTTCTCTCCCTTCTTCTCTGTAAAAAATCAATAAAATATATTAAAAAAAAAAAAGACATTTCTTTTAAGAGCCGAAAATTGACTTCTGCGCATGGGCCACGAAGTTTCAATAGCACTGTACGTGTGTGCCCACACGTGGTATTTTGTGGAAGAGCCACACTCAAGAGGCCAAAGAGCCGCATGTGGCTCGCCAGCCGCAGTTTGCCAACCACTGGCATAGACTCAAAAGAGAATCAATTTCAGCAGCAAAAACTCAATTGTATTTCTATTTTGGATCCAATGCTGATACTTCTTTAGTAATACTGAGTGAGAAAGGGTGAAAAAGGCCATAATATGTTAACATTTACCATGTTAACCAGGTCAAGGACAAAGGAGTCTAGATAGGATATGGATTTATTCATAGAACATTAGAGGGAGATAATTTGAAATATTTCCTGAGAGTAAGGAGAAAAGTTTGGGGTTGCTTTTAGCTAATGGTAGCAGTGTGCGAAAGGCGAGTTTGGGACAGAAGAAAGAGACTGCTGGTTTTACATGTCAAAGCAAGGGACATAAACACATTGTGAAATTCTCCGTGAAGGAAAAAATGGCAGGAAAATGACTCAAGGTAAAGAGACACATATCATTTTTAATTACATTTATTGGGATGACATTGGTCAATAAAATTATGTATATTTCAAGTGTACAATTCTATGACACATCACCTGTATATTGTAAAGTCAAGTCTCCTTCTGTCACCATGTATTTGACCCCCTTTACCCTTTGCAACACCCCACTCCCATGTCCCTCTGGTAACCACCATACTGTTGTGTGTCTGTTTTGTTTGTTCATTTGTTGCTTTGACACATTATTTTTAAATAAAAAAAAATCTGTGAAATAAAATTCACAATCTAAAAGTTCTAGATTTGTAATGACATTCTGTGTTTCAAGCATGTAAGAGGAAGATAGTAATGCCTGGCCTGCCTAAATCAAAAGATGGTTGTGAGGGTCAGATGAGAAATGCTTTCTTCAAGAATGTTGGCTTTTTAGTTGCTTTACAATATGACTTGGAAAACTCACTCAATCAACAAATACTGTCCTCAGTGCTTGAAACATGAACAAAACAGGCAGAAACCTCATTTTCATGGGGTTTACATTCCACGTAGAGAAATCAGACAACAACAAAAATATATACAAGAAATAAGTAAATTATATCAGTGATAGGTCTGTGAAGAAACAGAGCAGTGCAAGGGGGACATAGATGACCATATTCATGTTTCAGAGAAAGTCGTATTTTTTTATTTAAAAAAAAAGAGAGAGAAAGAGAGAGAGACAGAGAGAGCATTTGTCCCCCACGTCAATGAGACAAGCCATTAGAAACCATCCCACGCAAGGGTTGTTGGTATTGTACCCTAATAGATGAGACAATGAGGCCAATCCTCTCATACCAATGAAAAAGCATTATATTCGAGGGTGTTTTTTTGCAAGTACTATTGTCTAAAACACATATGAAAAAAAATGTGTCCATTAGTAGCCATTTTAAAATTATAAATATTCATAAAATTCAGGAAGAAGTAAAATCTGACAACAAAGTAAAATTACCCATCAAGTTCTATTCCTTCTTTCAGAAGATTTTCAGAATAGTCTCTTGAGAAAGATGCTTCATTGTGAATGGGCTTAAATACTTAATGACTTGAGATGAGACATTTTATGTAAAAGTACTTGGTATATTACGTGGTATATGTATAACTATTTGTTAATTTAAAAAAAATTTAAATATTCACAAAACTATATCACAAACCTTATTGGAGGTTACGATTAAATTTTTAATAAGCCAGACAATAAGAAGAAATTAAAGAGTCCATTTTTGAGATGTGGGATAACACTTTCAGGCAAATTCATTGTGGATAACCTTAATTAACACTTTTTTTTTTTACCCCAGACATAAGTAATGGGTAGTACATATGCTCAGATACTTCCAGGGTTAGCCTTGAGTTTGTAAGTATTTAAAGTTCCTTTATCCTTTGTTTTCTTCAACTTCACTGCTCCTTCTACCACCATTTCCATCAGAAAGTGTGAAATGGAAGAGGAAATTAAAGCTAGCAAACATGGTTTATGTCAGTTTGGCTCTTAAAAGTTAGTGAGGAAGTCAAAACAGCTAGATAAAATTAGGTTTGAGGTGTTTTCATCGGCACTGTTCCTGTCCCGCACTGTGACAAATCATCAGGAATACGCTTGTGTTGTAACTCATGACTACCTCTGGTTTCAAGAATTTCCGAGATATTTATATGAGTACATTTTATTTGAAAATCAATAGTAATTGCTTCTCTTTGGAAAGTGCTTCTGCAAGCAGGTAAGGAGAAATATGGGGTGATCATTTGAAATCTGGGAGTTATTTCCCATGGCAACAAAAATGGAAGGAACATCTTCCCCCAGTCAGGCCCGGAGGCAACTTTTACTGAGTTCACATGGAACTCTTTCACGTTGCATTCTAGTGATGGCAGTATCGTATTTAATTATTTACCAGTCAGTCCTCCCGACTGAAAACTCTTTGAAGGAAGACCTGCCTTTCATTTTCGTAGCCCCAGGTTCTGGTACCCATAGACAGTATTCATAAGTGAAAGAATAAAAAATTAAAAGATCACCGAGATTTATATGTGTTAACCAGGTCTCGCTCTCTTGTAAACATTGTCCAACAAAAGTAGGTTGATTAAGTCTATTGTTTAGGGAAACCTAGCTCCCTTAATTGCAAGAAGCTCTGAATCAAAATATATCCATGCCTTTTTATATCTCTATTATCTCCAAGCAATATAAGTCTATCAAGTCATTATATTAGCTACCGAATCTTAGCATAAGCTGCTTTGCAAGTAAGCTGCAAGTATTAGAATAAGCTCTCCTTGCCAATGCAAACTCATTAAAACTCCCAGACACCAGTTAAAGTTCCTTTCCTTTGGTGAAATTAGAATAAATAGCTTCTACTGTATAACTATGGTAATTGAATATTCTGAGTAATGATTATTCAGAGACTCGGATACATTCTTGATGAAAAGTGATCAAATAAATACATTTCTCTATTTTTAACATAGGCCTTCGGAGAGTTTGTTATTTTCAAATCAAATCCCTTAAGCCTCGTGAATACATTATTCCTCATTAAGATTCTTTTTTAATTCAGTTGACGTGTCGAAGACAGGGTATCAGTGAATAATTTATAAATAAAAATAATTTGTAATATTTATTTTAGAAATTAAAGTGAATAGGACATAAGAAAAAGTGGGGGAGAAAGACACAAGTAACTGATAGGGAGGGTAAGACTATGCAGGAAGAGCTCAAGGTTAATTTTAGCACTAATGGACACTGAGCTTATTATCGAGGTAATTTTACCAGAAAGTTTGTTTTATGAACTATATTGGCTAACAAGTCAACTCATTTCATAGGACATTGAGTATTATTGTGATTTTAAAATTACTAACGTATAAAGCTTTTTAAAAGCAAAACCATTATGTGCCCTTATGGATAACATGTGGTGATAGGAACTATTCCTGGTGATCCATAAACCAGTATAAGGTATAAAACATTATTATTACACTATTTTTAATACATTACTCTTATACTACTGTCTGTGTAAAACATTTTGCCTAGTAATGAAATGTTTGTTTGTGGTGGCTCTGTGCAAAATTCCTTCTACCAGAAAATGACATCAGGATAAGATGGTGCTTTCCAAACATTTTGTTTATTGGCCCTAAGGAGGGTTTCTTTGAAACAAAATTCCCAAATAAGTTCATCACCCCGAAGAGTACAAGGAAATATCTGAGCTGTCCTTGAAGCAGGAAAAGAGAAATGGCTCTTCAGAGTTTATGGAGGCAGTAAAGGTAGTATTAGAAGCTGATATATAATTGGTTAGGAAACCAGGAGAACAAAAAGTATATCCATGTTGGTTGTTACCAGTTCACAAACATTTAGCAATAATTAGCAAGTGGTTTTAAGCTCATTACCTAGTTACCATTAGACCTACCCTGATTTTTTGGAGGTGCTAGAAATACCTATATGATCTACCTTAGATAATTATTAAATGAGCTTACTCTCAGTCCACAATAGCTTAAAATTTTAAATAGTTATCTCTAGTCCAATTCTAACTATTCTTTTTATATTTGCAGTGACTGAAATCAAGAATTAAAAATATGTGCTATTTAATAACTATGTATGTTGCCAGGTGGGTACTGGAAATATCGGTGGAAACACTTTGTAAAGTATATGATTGTCTAATCACTATGCTCTACACCTGAAACTAATATAAAAAATGCTATAGTTATATTAGCAACATAATGCCAGAAAAACAAGAGAAATTTGAACAATTCAGTCGTTCACAAAATTGCAAAATCATGGTATTTATTTACCAAAAAAATATTTTTATCTGTCTATTTAGCATTACATATATGCAACAATAATTACTGCAGCAAGTCAAATTATAAGATTTTTTTCTAATTTTAATCAAATTTATATAACTTTTAATGATATTATACATCTTATTTTTGTCTTATTATTAAATGCTAGGGAACACAGTTATCATTCAAATAGCCACATTAACATATTTTCAAATATCTTACTGACATATAAAAATAGTTTAAATTTACACCTAATTATTTTTCTACCCTTGGTTTCAGGAATCATCACAATTCTCTGAAATATCCACAGAGTTCATGTTGTCCCATTTTCTCTCGTTACAAACATTCACACCCATATACCTGCTTAAATTTGCACCCATCTTACTCTAATTATATTTAGAAGTAGCTAATACTCTTGATTTTCAAAAAGCTATAGTAAGTTATTGTGTGAAATAGCTGTGAAATGTCCTTTTCTGTCGATAATAATTTCAGAATATAAACGCATACTTAAAGCTGGTTTTGAAAGAAAATGTTTTAAAGAGCAAAATCATGAAAAAGGGCTTCATACATTAGACTTTTGAAAGCAAAATCACGAAAAAGGGAGATATATTACTATGTGTAATACTTTAAGCAATAAAAATAAATAACTAAAAAGCAAAATCATGTGACGAGATTACTGTACACTGAATGTTTGAAATCTTGGCCACAAATTTTAAATTACCTTTTCATATTTTTATTTCATGACTGTATTCTACAATAATTAAGTGCTATGACTAAGGTTACTGTGCTATGTAGCGGTCAGCGGAAGTTGCAATCTCCCAGTATTAGCTTTTCAGACAGAGAGCTCCCGCCCATGCAGCATGCATCTGAAATGAAGACATTTCCTATAACCATTGGCTGTCCTCATTTTTAAAATTAAGAAGAAGAAAAGATAAATTATAAGTATATACTCACCTTTTGGTGTCTTGAAATATTCCGGCAACATTAAAATGAATGTGATCACGATTGTCAAAAGTAATTTAAGGAGGGCTGTTTTTGTCATGTCTGTTCACATGACACAGGTGTTCCCTTCCAGTGCATTGATGGCAAGTTTCTTTCTGCTTTAAGTTTCATCTCTGTGGTACTTTAAGTTTGTGCAATTGACCTTATACTTCTTTTTGGGTAAGAATTAAAAAGAGAGAGAGAGAGAGGCCTTGAACTAAGACTTCAAGTCACTTGATATTGAGAAAACTACTTTCAAATAAGCACTTTCAAACTATCTTCTAAATAAGATAAAAAAATAAAGAAATCAACCCCCTGGCAATGGGCCAAGGAGACACCTGGTTGGTGGTGTCGCTCTTATATCAATCAGGGGCAAAGCAGATGGACAGTCCTTAGTTCATCCTAGCTTGATGCCAGTGTGGGTGGCCAGAGCTGTTTCATGCATGAGGCACATAAAATGAAAAAATTAAAAATAAAATAAAGAAATGATCTTGAGAAGCAAAGGGGTCTTATCCTCATCTACATTTGAAGCTATTTTCTCTTGTTTACCAATCTGTGTGATAAACACAAACCCACAATATCTTCACCAACAACAAAATGGTGACTGTCAGTCATGTCCAGGTTATGTGGACAGCATTCATTCATTTACTTATTAAATGATTGTTTACCTCAAATTTTAAGTGTGAGGCAGGCATTGTGCTGGATTCTGGTGTTTAGAAAATAGTGTGTCTAGAAGACAATAAACTGTACAAAAGATAAGGATAAACTAAAGATACCTGCACCACTTTATTTCTACTTTACCTACAAAATATGAAAGTAGGATGGGACTCTATCATTATGCCTGTAAACACTGTTTATTGTTACAGAATCCACATTTTCAGTTACCATTTTTTAAAAAAAGGATTTTCCATTATGGTAATCTCAGTAAGACAAAGTACTTTGTTTAGAATATAAGGGAAGGGAAAATTCATGGTGAATAAAGAATATGTGCAAACAAATATTTTTTCCCATTTTTCTTCTTTTATAATGTTGGGTTTTTTGAAATGGCTATCAGTTTTCTCCCTGCTCACTGTCTTTTGTACTCTCACCACTCATCTATTTCCATTTATCCTATTTCTTGTTCTCATCCACCCAGCCTTCAGCTTTATCAAACAAGTAGAGGCCCAGTGGACGAAATTCCGCCTGCACCCTCTCCAATCTGGGACCCCTCAGGGGATGTCCAACTGCCGGTTTAGGCCCAATCCCTGTGGGACAGTCGGACATCCCTCTCACAATCCGGGACCACTGGTTCTTAACTGCTCTCCTGCCTGCCTGCCTGATTGCCCCTAACTGCTTCTGCCTGCCAGTTTGATCACCCACTAACCACTCCCTTGTTAGCCTGATTGATGCCTAACTGCTTTCCTGCTGGCCTAATTGCCACCAACTGCCCTCCCCTGCCAGCCCAATGCCCCCAATTGCCCTCTCCTGCCGTTACCTGCCTCCTCCACTGGGACCAGGCTCCTCCACGCTATACACAGAGTCATGGAACCCCCAGTCCACACTGCATGGAGCAGCTGCCAGCCCCACCTCCGTTGTGCACACAGCCATCTTGTGGTAGCTATATTGTGGTGGCCATCTTGTAGTAGCCATACTGTGTTGGCCATCTTGTGACAACATTGCATGTAAGAGCCACTTAGGCTTTTATTAGTATAGATGTTCTAGTGGGCAGTAGAAGGCCAGGAACAAAGGTCATGCTGTGAATATAATATGAGCATAAGTGAATGTCTTCTGATTAGGGGTGGGGATTTGATAGACAGGTGGAAATCAAAGATTAAAAGACCTTAAGACCTGAGCCTAAGAATAGTCAAATGGGAGGAAGGGCTTCCTACATTAGACTTTTTAAAATTATTATTCTTGATTTCAGAGAGGAAGGGAATGGGAGAGAGAGAGAGATGAGAGAGAATAATTGATCGGCTGCCTCCTGCATGCCCCACACTGGATCAAGCCCACAACATGGGCATGTGCCCTGACTGGGAATCAAACCATGATCTCCTGGTTCATAGGGTGATGCTCAACCACTGAGCCACATCAGCTGAGCAACATTAGACTTATTTTATGAACAACATCAAAAATCATTGGAAGGTGCCAAGGCCGGTTTGGCACAGTGGATAGAGCGTCGGCTTGCGGACTGAAGGGTCCCGGGTTCGATTCCGGTTGGGGGCATGTACCTTGCTTGCGGGCACATCTCCACAGTGGGGCGTGCAGGAGGTGGCTGATCGATGTCTCTCTCTCATCGATGTTTCTGACTTTCTATCTTTCTCCCTTCCTCTCTGTAAAGAATCAATAAAATATATTTTTAAAAAATCATTGGAAGGAAAAGAAGAATTGATGAGAGTCCATTGCCCACACAGCCTACTGAACAGAGATGTATTGGAATACAGGTCCAGCAAAAGGTCCAGTTGAGATGCTGGTGGGGAAGGGTGACTCTGTTCCTTAATCCTTCCCCATCTTACAGGTGTCACAGAATGATCAGTGGACCTTCTTACTCTCCATTTGGATCCTGTTTTGATTCACTCAGACATTTGCTCACATATGAATACAAACATTCCGGCTCTGGCCAGTTTGGCTCGGTGAATACAGACATCCCAATCAGAATTTTACCAATGGAGATAAAATTGATCAGAAAGTATTTATTTATATAACACTATTAAGTCTATTTAATTCCTTGATCAATTTTTTTTCATAAGGCCGTTAAACCACTTCAATAGAAGGTGGGGAAAAATAGGTTTACAACTGTTTCTGTGGAAATAACACAATAATTAATAAATAATACAAGAATGAACTCTGGATTTCATGTACTCACCACTATCAACCTATTTATGCCCATCCTGTATTTTCTTTTCTTTTTAAAATAAAAATATGTTTTTATTGATTTGAGAGAAAGGGAGAGGGAGAAAGATCGAGGTGAGAAAAGGTCAGCTACCTCCTGAACGCCTCCTACTGGGGATTGAGCCTGAAACCCAGGCAAGTGCCCGGACACAGAATCAACCCCATGACCTCTCAGGGATAAATGGACACTCTGTTACACAGTGTGCTGACAGAGAATATGTTCTTTTTTTTTTTTTTAATTTTATCTTTATTGTTGAAAGATGTCTGTTGTGTGTGTGTGTTTCCCCATTGACCCCCTCCTCCCTGCACCTGCCCCTCCCAAGCCTCGGCCACACTATTGTCTGTGTCCTCAGGCCATGCATATATGCATATAAATTCCTCAGTTAATCTCTCCCCCTCCACCCCTACCCTCCTTTTCCTTCTGCAATTCATCAGTCTGTTCATGGTTCTGTGTCTCTGGATAGGTGGTGCTAGCTCTTGATTGTATTTTCCTTTTAATTTTATTTTGAAGACAGAACTGAAGCCACAAAAGGTTTGAAACAAACAAACCTGGAGTAGACCTGCTTCTCCTTGTGTGTAAGAAATGTTCTTCAACAGCCAGTTCCTTGATGTATAGATTAAGAAGGACAGAGAAGTAGCAAGCTCTCCACCGTTAAGTGGGTGACTCGGTTGGAACTTCATGTGCCTGTTTGCCCTGAGGAACAGTGGGAAGCCACGGCAGCTCCCAGAGCTGGAGACGTGTGCAGGGCTCCTCCCTGCTGCTCCCCACTCTTCTTTCGATGCCCCTCCTTGCACCTGTGCTCCCCTTTCTTCCACACATCTGTACCGTCACCTCTCCATCAATCCAACATGACAACTCTGCAGATTAAGTTATTTCTAAAGACATCATTTGATTTCTAGTGGTCCATAGATACATTGTTCATTTAACCATACTCCAAATTAGGTCATTTTTAGTTTTTTTTATATAGCACCACATGTGAAAATCACATACTAACATCTTTGTGTGAGTCTGATTATAGAGAAGAATACTGAGACAAACTGTATGATGATATGTGAAGTAGCTGATTCACATAGATAACTGTCTCCCAGAAAACCTCTGTCAGCATACTGTGTGTGACAGTGTCCATTTATCACCAAACTTCAACACTCGCCATTTTATTCTTTTAACCTTTGCCAATTTGAAAGGAAAAAATAATAATTTGTGTTTTAATTTGTGTTTTTTATTGCTAGTCAGTCTGAACACTTTTTATATTTACTGGAAATTTGAATTTCTTCTCTTGTGAATTGCCTGCTCGTGTCTTTTATTAGAGCACTCACATCCTTGTTACTGCTTTTGTAAGTCTTTCCCCTCTTTTGGGAATATGTATCATTTGCCATCTTTGTTGCAAACGTTTCCCCTAAGTTGTCATGTTTTTGTGTTGTTGTTTTTAATCCTCACCGGAGGATATGTTTTTATTGATTTTTAGGGAGAGAAGAAAGGAAAGAGAGAAAGAGGTAGAGAAAGAGAGAGGGAGAGAAACGTTGATGTGAGAGAGACCCATCAATTGGTTGCCTCCTGAATGCACCCTGGCCAGGGATCGAACCCAAAACCTAGGTACATGCCCTGATCAGGAATTGAACCCTCAACCTTTTGGTGTTTTTGGACAATGCTCTAACCAACTGAGCCATCCAGCCAGGGCCTAAAAATAATAGTAGCAAACACAAATATAGTTTTTCTGGGTGCAGACACTGCTCTAACTCACAGGTGGCACTACTGACATTTGGGGCTAGGTAATTCTTTGTGGCTAGGGGACTGTCCTGTGCACTGAGGAGTGGTTAGCAGCAGATGCCAGTAACAACCCTGCCCTAGTTTTGACAACCACCACCGCCACCAAACGTCTCCAGACACCACCTGATGTCCCTACGGAGGCAAAATACTCCCCGTGGAGAAGCTCTGTGCTGAACACTTCGCCTACGTGAAGCCATTCAATCCTCAAAACAACCTTAGGAAACAGTCACTATCACTGTTTCCATTGGACTGGCATCAGACCAGCTCTATTCTAGGTAATGTAATCGCCCAGAGAGTGGCTTTAAAAGACAATTTATAATCTCAATCAGCCTAATTACTTCTAATTGCATTACTTGCAGCTAAACCATCTACTTTGGCAACACAGCGAAGCTTGGATTGACATTTTGGGGGAGGGGGAAAGAGGGTGGGAGGATAATCTATTATTAATGAGGTCCGTCTGAATGTGGAGAGGAGGGTTTGGGGACGTTCCAATGTCCTCATTCATTTGGTGGCTGGTTCAGCGAATATTTCCTGAACACCTGCACGTTGTCAGACAGCGGTCTGCACCCCAGAGAGGAAGCAGCAAACGAAGCAAAGTCCCTGCACTCACATTCGAGCGTGAGTGTGCATTCCACTGACAAGACAATCATCAAAAACTGACAATAGCTTATGTTCAGATAATGTTAAATGTTCTGAAAAAAAAAAAAGGCACAGAATGATGTGCTAACAGAGAGTCAGGCAGGGCGCATGCTGGAGCTTAAACGGGGATGTTAGAGAAGGCCTGCCTTGTGTGATTCCATTTATAAGACTCGAGAGAAAAGGCAAAACTACAGCGGCAGAAACACAGCGGGGATTTCCAGAGACTGGAGATAGTGGGAGGGGTTGACTCCAAAGGGACACGAGGGAACTTTTAGGGAGACGGAAACTTATATTTTGATGATGGTAGTGTTTATGCAACTGTAAGCTTTAGTCAAAACTCTAGAACTGTACATTAGATAGAATGGATTTTACTATAAGTAAATTATGACTCAATATACACAATTCTCTCTCTCTCTCCCTCTTTCTCTCTCTCTCTCTCATCTCCACACAGGCTATTTTGCTGTTTTAGAAACAGAGATGATTGAGAGAGGGGCTGGGATGTTGTTTCTGGGCTGGGAGTGGACCAGAGCTTGAACTTAATTGAGGAGAAATCCGGAGGGAGCCTCAGGTCAGGTCAGCAGGAGACTGCAGCGTGGCCCCTGCTCCCTGCAGTGGCCGAGGGGAGGCTGTTGCAAAGAAACCAGGGCACGAGGGCACACCAGAGGTCAGTCTTCAGCAGCCCGTTCAGTGGTCAGCATTGCTCAGACCACCGCTGCGGTTCACTGAGCCGCCTCCTCTTTGTTCACCACCCTCTGGGGCGCATCGGGTTTGATCTGCCACCGCTGTGTTCAGAATGCTCACTGGGCAGAGTGAGTCCACCTGAGGCCTTGGCCTATGGGCCCTCTCCCGCACAGCCAGACCCCGCTGCTCTGCCTGCACTGTCCCCACCCCACGCACCTGGGGCAAGAAGCGCAGAGTCTATTTCACTGACAAAAGCCGATGCACTGCGATGGCAGCCTACACAGGAAAGAACCCACTGGGGCCACTTTCCTTTGTAGGAATAAGAGGGCTGAAACCGGTTTGGCTCAGTGGATAGAGCATCGGCCTGGGGACTGAAAGGTCCCAGGTTCGATCCCGGTCAAGGGCATGTACATTGGTTGCGGGCACATCCCAAGTTGGGGGCGGTGTGCAGGAGGTGGCTGACCGATGTCTCTCTCTCATTGATGTTTCTGGCTTTTATCCCTTTCCCTTCCTCTCTGTGAAAAATCAATAAAATATATATTAAAGAAGAAAAGAAAAGAAAAGAAAAGAAAAGAAAAGAAAAGAAAAGAAAAGAAAAGAAAAGAAAAGAAGGAACAGGAGGCAGACTTATCTGTCCAGCCAGGTCACTCAGAGACTGGGGGAAGGGGTGGAAGAGGGGGACAGAAAGGTAAACCACCCTGGAATGGATTCCTGGAACCACTGTAGTATTTCAGCCTCTGGGAACAAAGTTCCTGACAATCAATTTGGCCCGGAAATGTGTTATCATGTTACTTCCATGTATAAAGACACAAAACCACAATCAAAACATTCTTCATGACCTAGCTGATTTGGCTCAGTGGATAGATCGTTGGCCTGTGGGCTGAAGGGTCCCAGGTTTGATTCCGGTCAAGGGCACATGCCCGGGTTGCAGGAGGTAACTGATCAATGATTCTCTCTCACCACTGATATTGCTATCTCTCTCCCTCTCCCTTCTCTGACATTAATAAAAATATATTTTTAAAAAAAACATTCTTATGATACTAAAATATCACATTCTGTCTCTAAGAAATCCAGTAAAACCAACTCCTAGGAGTCTGAAAGCTTTCAGTGCAATAGGTCCAGTCCCAGATAAAAAGAACTGGAGGCAACAAGAGGGCGTTTCAATGTCAAATTATGAATACATTCCATTCTTCTCCCTTCCATCCCCAAGAAAATCAAGAACTAGTGTCACTTAGACACAGAAGAGCTCTCTTGCTATCGCCTGTTCTATTTATCTGATACTGGATCTATTAGACCTAATGCTTTCAGACTCTAGCCATTGATTTTACTCAATTTCCTAGAGTCAAAGGTTATTACATGCTAGCAGCATAAGAATGTTTCAATTTGGCTTTTTACGGGTCTCTTTAGCATATAATCTGTAAGTAATAGTGTTCCTTGGTTTTTCTTGCGGTTGGAAAGAGAATAAAATGCTTGGGTTTTTGTTTTTTCCCCTCTTTGTATTGCTTAGAGCATTGACTCTGTGACTGTCTTCAAAGGCGTTTAGTGTGTGCCACCTCCAATTCACCCTCTGCTTTTCTATCCTAGGTCAGCTGCTTGCTACTCAGCCCGCATCTTTCCTCCTCGATTCTGTGCTAAGCATAGTCACTGAATATAGAAAGCAAGTGTGAACACCGAGGGATGTGTGCTTTTAAAAAAAGTGAACAAAATGGAGGAGGAAGAGGAAGCATCATGATCAATAAGAGCTTTTCAGTTTACATAGCTGTCTGACTCATCTTTGTTCATTCTCTCCCCGGTTACAAGTAGCACCGTGTCTTCTATGCTGTAGGCTTCTTCATGATACTTGGTCAGTGTTGCTGAATGAAGAGTCTATAAGCAGCCCACCAGCACAGTGACAAACCTGAATGCTTAACCTTGTAGAACGGTAATAAACATTCTCTGAGAACATTAAAATGAAAGCCGGAGTGAGTGGTTCCCGTCCGTTAGACAGGGAACTAATATGTCAAATATGAAGATACACCCCTGGAACATTTTTTAACTCGTAAGAAATCAGCATAATAAGTAGTCTCACAATTTTTGTCTTCAAAAACCAAAACAAGCTGAAACCAGTTTGGTTTAGTAGATAGAGCATCGGTCTGTGGAGAGGTCCCAGTTCTATTCCAGTCCAGGGCATGTACCTTGGTTGCAGGCACATCCCCAGTAGGGGGCGTGTAAGAGGCAGCTGATCAATGTCTCTCATAGATGTTTCTAACTCTATCCCTTTCCCTTCCTCTCTGTACATAATCAATAAAACATATTTTTTAAAAAATAAAAAAACAAGTATGTTGAGATACTGGAAGATTTTTTTTTAATACATAGAAATAAATACAGGTACTTTGTATTCATCCCTAGCCTTTTAACTTTATGGAATCCTAAATTAAGGATCTTCTAAAGTTTCATGAAATGGAGAGTATAACACTATAAATGAGAAGAAAGGTCCTTTTTCCAATGCTCATGGGGGGGAATGGCCATCCTGTAATAGTTACTTCCCAAGGCTTCAGAGGTGAGGAGTGTTTTTTCATTCATTCATTCATTCATTCATTCATTCATTCATTCAACAAATGTTTATGCGTGCCTGGCACCATAGACCTCTCAGCTAGTCAGGGACATAGATAAGTTAGCCAATCGGGTACCTGCTGCAACACAGGGTGCATGGGTTACTACGGAGCCCAGAGGAACAAGGAACTCAGCCTGGGTAGTTCAGGATAGAGAGTGCCAGAGGAAGTGACCCTGGAGCTGACCTTGAGGGATTTATACAGGCAGAGACTGGAAAGGCGGGACACTCCAGATGGAGGAAACTCATTTAAAGGTATAATTATGAGAGAAAGTATACATTCTAGACACTGCAAGTCATCTAGAATGGGCACAGGTGGGGAGAGAGAGAGAGAGAGAGAGAGAGGTTTGATGATAAAGAAGCTTCCGACCTACAAAGCCCACGTTAAGATGTTTGAACTTTACCTGGAAGGCAACAGAGAGTCACTAAGATGTGTTAAGCAGGGCCCTGGGGGACAAACAGAATTAGGTTTGCATTCTAGAATGGTTAGGGAGACCGGCAAGAAGTGTTGGAATGCATTTTACAAAACCCCTTTTTCGGGTCAGAGATTATGTGTGGCCTGCTTACGGGAGGCCTACTTGTGAATGGATAGAGCATGCGCTTTCCTTGCCCACCTCTCAGACCCAGTGCAGAGCACTTCTTTGTTTGTTTGTGAAAAGTTGTCTTTGCCACTTATTCACCTTATTTCAGTTATGCCATTTTGGCATCCACCGTGACAGCCCCCTAAAAGCTGGGGTCAGGCCGAGACCAGTTTGGCTCAGTGGATAGAGCGTCGGCCTGCGGACTGAAAGGTCCCAGGTTCGATTCCACTCGGGGGCATGTACCTTGCTTGTGGGCACATCTCCAGTGTGGGACGTGCAGGAGGCGGCTGATCGGTGTCTCTCTCATCGATGTTTCTGACTTTCTATCCCTTTCCCTTTCTCTCTGTAAAAAATCAATAAAATATATATTTTTTAAAAAGCTGGGGTCAGCCCCCACCAACTGGTGATCCTTAAGCACAGAATGAGAGCCCACGCAGCACAGGGCCGGGCTGAATGGTGACAGGTGGCAGGCAGTGGCAGGGGGCTCTCGAACAGCTCTGCTGCCTTCCAAGGGCCACACTGTTTCCATTTGTGGGACCAAGCAGTCCATGCGGGGGGTGAGCCATCAGATCTCCGCTCAGGATTGGGTCCGACCTGGTGTGGCACGGTGGCTCGCCCTGGACGGTGGGTGGACAGACCTGCTGGGCCCATCCTGACGCTGCCTCTGACTTTCCGGGTGTCTTAGGGCAAGTTACTTCTTGCCCCTCGGTCTGTCTGTTTCCCGCTTAGCACTGCCAGGGAGGTCTCCCAGGAGCACCTCCTGACTCGGACGGAATCACAACCAGGGCTCTGTGCTTCGAAGGCACTGTGTGCCTGCTGCAGGGGGGTGGGGGGTGGGCATCGCTCTCCACAGAGCTGCACTCACCCGGCACCGTGCTCCCTTCTTAGAACTGGGGCGCCCTCCAGCAAGGTCCCCTCAGGCTGGCAGTGCCTGACTCCCCTGGGCCTGCTCCCAAGCTCTGCCAGGCCTTTGTCCCCTGCCAGGGGCTTCCCGCAAGGCCTTGGAAAAGGCTCCAGTTCCCCAGATCTAGGTCGCCGGTTGTTGCGAACAGAATTTATTTTAGACATAATTGCGAGTCCTTTCAGAATGTGAGGTCGTTCTTACGGAGAGGCTCTGGGGACAAAGAGGAGTGACTGCCTTTCCTCCAGGGGGAAGGAGGGCCCCACCAGAACAGGGGGCATCGGTCCGTCCCTGCGGTGGCACTGGGACTCTGCCATATCCCTCGGAGCAGAACTAAGAAATGATCATGAGTACAAAGGAGGCTTCCAGCCTGGGTTGAGACTGGGACAAGCTTGATGGCTCCCACGTGGAAGACAGAAGAGTGACCCTGCCATGTGGAGCATGGAGGAGTGCCAAGAGGGAAGGAATCTAGGCAGATTGCCTGTGATTTACACCTGCCCTTTGGGGACGGAAGTGGTTTTCCCGGAGGAATGAAAACGGTAGAAGAATACCTGGACAAAGGAATGGAGTTAAGGCTGTCCCTTACACTTTCCATAATAATTTCATGTTTAATTTCCTTTAGATTTCAGTAACATTCATTTTGAAAATTTCTAGATTGGCTTGGCTGTGGTAAAAGAATCAAAGAAACTTTTGTGTTTTTTTTAAAACCAAGTTAAAAGAGGAAACAAGTTACCCTGGGAACCAGAAGAAATCAGAGTGAGAATCTGAGGTGAACTTCAAGGAGACAAATTGTGGGTTGGGTTTACTCGGCCACCTGTCTTACCCATCTGGAAATTTTCCTTCCAGGAGTATGATCTGCTCACACCTTTTAAAGCTATGTATTTTAATAGGAGGCTGTTTTGTGTCAAAACATGGATAGCGGGCCTTAGCTGGTTTGGCTCAGTGGGTAGAACGTTGGCCTGCAGACTGTAGGGTTCCAGGTTCAATTCCAGGCAAAGACACATGTCCAAGTTTTGGGCTCGATCCCCAGTAGGGGGCATGCAGGAGGCATCCGAACAATGATTCTTTCTCATCATCATTGATGTTTCTATTTCTCCCTCCTCTTCCTCTTTAAAATAAATAAAAAATTTTAAATATATATATATTTTTAAAAATACGTAGATAGCAGCAGTACTGTTAAAAGTAACCCTAAATCCTCAAATCCTGGGATCCAGTTTTTGACCATAAACACTGTACATAATTATATTTGAACCTTTACTCCTCCCCACCTGCACAACTCATAATCAGAGCAGAAAATGAAAAGCCAAAACATTTTTTTTTATTAAGGGCATCTACACATAAGGATCAAGTTCTGTTTGCTACCTGTCAGTACTATACTTCAACCAGAGGAAAACATTGTTAAGCTCACCATCCTGATTATTATCAACTCAAATCACCTGAGAACTCACAAAGGCCATATTAAAGTTACCAGTAATCAAATTTTAGGTTCATTTATTCCACTTCTGATTAGTGCTGTGTTGTTTCTTCTCAGGGGAAAAAAAACATTAAGGCTTGGACAGCATTTATTGATCCCTTGTTCCTCTCTGATTCTTTTGGATCCATTTATGGAGCAACTTGTAAAATCTCAGCATAAATTCTTAGCTGTGAATGATTCTTCAATGTGTTGCCAGAATGGAAGATTAAGAACAGCCATTTCAAATTCTAACTTTAAAAACAGGCTGTATCTTAAACCTCATTCATATGTCTAAATCATATGATTTAGTTATAATTGTATAAAAGCCCTTTAGCCAATACAAAAAGAAATACAAGCTATCTTTCCTAGATGAAGTCATTCATTCATTCAAAAAAATGTCTGTTGAGTATCTACAAATAGCAGACACCGATAAGTAATAGACACTGGAGATGTAACAGTGAACTAAACGGACATGTTTCTGTTCTCATGGAGCTTACATTCCATCGGGATAGAGATAAACAGATATATGTCAGGTAATGCTACCCTGTTTCCCAGAAGTAAGATATCCCCCCAAAATAAGATCTATTTCCAGTTTTGCCTCTCGCTATAATAAAAGGCATCCCCCTGAAAATAAGGCCTCCCCTGAACATAAGGCCTCCCCTGAATATTAGGTCCCGAAGCTACCACAAGGCATCTGACTCCTGATTTACAGAGACCTTGCACTGCCTGAACAGCTCCGGCTGCGCTGCAGCCAATCAGTGAGTGAGCTGGTTTGTGATGACAACTACTACCGTACCATATACAAGTGATAAATTTCCTTTTTTTTTTTTCAATAATAAATGTGTACCGTATTTTTCTTCATGGAAAAAATAAGACATCCCCTGAAAATAAGACCTACCGCATCTTTGGGAGCAAAAATTAATATAAGACACTGTCTTGTTTTCGGGGAAACAGGGTAAGTGCTGAGAAATGGGGAGAAGGGTGTTGCAGATTTACAGAGGATAGGCAGGGAAGGTAACAAGAAGGAAACGGGAAATAGCCGTGTGAATAGCTACGAGCCTTCCAGACAGAGGGACATGCAAAAGCTTGACTGGCAAGTGTTAGTGTGTTTGGCAGAGAGGAAGGAGTCCGGTGGGTAAGAGCTGAGGCCAGTGGCACTGGACCGGATTTCGAGGGATGTTTTATTTGATTTGCTTTTATTGGAGTGGTGGAGCAAATAAACTTAAAATATCCATTAGTAAATCAAAGAGAATAAATTTTAGGACAGTACAAAAACACATTTAATGTCAAACAAAAAAGGAAAGGGTGTTTGAGAAATCCTATTTCTTAAATTAGGACTAATTTTTACTGTAATTGTAATCTAATTTTACTGCAATGCTTTCTCACTATAAAACCAAAAGAAAACAGCAATTAAAATTCCAAAATAGAACAACAAATGGGGCAGAAGGGTGGTCATGAGAAGAATGTCTTTGGCTCTTAATGTACATACACAGATGTTAACAACCAAAAGTCGAATGAGGGCTGGAAAGTAGTAACACATTCCAAAAATTTAGGCTATGGATTTGGAGAACTGTCTTTTGTTCTTAAAGACAACACTACTGAAATAAAGTTTATCTATTTGTGCACGTGATTGCAAAGGAGGGGATTGTAGTCGCTTCCATGTGGCTCTCATTTTTAAAAATTGCCCTAACTGGTTTGGCTCAGTGGATAGAGTGTCGGCCCACCAACTGAAGGGTCCCAGATTCAATTCCTGTCAAGGGCATGTACCTTGGTTACAAGTTTGATCTCTGGTCGGGGCACATACAGCAGGCAACCAATAGATGTGTCTCCCGCACATCAATGTTTCTTTCTGTCTCTTCCCCTCCCTTCCACTCTCTCTAAAAAATCCATGGAAAATATCCTCGGGTGAGGGTCAATAACAACAAAGCACCCTGTGCTTCTCTGAAGCCCTCCGTGGTAGATTTTCTGATGTTTCACCTTCCTGATTGTGAGTTTTAAATCCGCCCTTCCGCTCGCCTTTGAACTAGCAGTCTGATTCAATGCTTCATTGTTTTACATGATGTTGCTTTTTCTAACCACTTCCCCCAAGAGG
>PVJN01008745.1:0-26175 GCA_004026805.1 Lasiurus borealis
CCCCATTATCTACCTCATAGAAAATGGGCATCTAAAGAAACTTTCTGGTATAGCAAGTGGCCATGGTGGCCTCCAATGAGTCCACCTCCTGGTATTCTCATATTTGTGCCATCTCCCTTCACATTGTACCAGGGTTGATATCTGTGACCAATAGAACTTGTCTTGGAAATTTCAATAACATTGTTCTCACCAAGATACTGTTATACTGTAAACTTGACAATGTTTGGTAATCTCTCAAGTAGGTTCACTCTTCAATCAGTAATGCACACCATCCTGTTATGTACAGTCTAAGTTTAGGACAAATGATACTGCATTGTTTTGCTTCAGATAACTTTTCTTTCTAACTATATTTTTATTACCTATATAACACAATAAAAAGAAAGTCATGAAACCAAAGATGTTATATGATGTTAGAGTCTTTATGGGACAACACTGATTAATAGCCACAGTCAATATAAAAACTCTAAGAACTATAACAAAGTATTTTTATTTTTCACATTTGAAAAATCTTGACTTTGTTATTTTGCACTAGAGGTCCAGTCCATGAAATTTGTGCACAGATAGGGTCCCTAGGCCTGGCTGGTAATCAGGGCTGATCTGTGGGGTGACCATTGGGGTGATAGGGGGACCCCCACTGGCACCTGCCTTGGCTAACCTGATTCAGCCTGCTCGCTGGCCCTGCCCCCTGCCACCAGTCACCCAGAGCCCACCTGTGGGACAACTAGTGGGGCAATCTGGAGAGCCCCCCTACTGTCAACCCGCCATGGCTGGCCTGGGACCTGCAGCCTGGGAGCAGGTCCTGCATTGAGCTCCTGCATTGATCCTCTGGTGGTCAGTGTGCATCATAGTGACCAGTTCCAGTGGTCATTCCACCATTTGGTTGATTTACTTATTAAGCTTTTATTACATAGGATTATTATTATTTTTTAAAAGATAGTTAAATGGGTAGGCTCAGCTTCATGGCTGTGTAACCTATACATTCACATAGGATCCCACACTTAGAATAGATTTCTAAAATGATGTACCTGGTCCTAGATAAAAGAGAGATTAAAGTCAAATTGGGATTGTCAAATGACTGATCATATACTGAAATCAAGCCTTAAACATTTTGATAAGCTAGAGAACATGTCAAATCTGTTAGTAATAGTTTCTCTCATGCATTCAGCATTTTTTCTCCACTTGTAGACTTCAAATTATGTCACTGTAGATCATTGTCCCTTTCTTCACCAATCCAAAGATTTAAGACATAAATTATGAAGAAAAATATCCATATCTAAATTTTTTGCTAAATATTCCCCAGCAGCTTTGCCAAGCTGTCTTATGAGCACTGGCATGTTGTTATATATACACATATTTAAAATAAATTTGGGGGCCTTTCAAAGCAAACAGTACATATTTAAAAAACATGGGGTTTTTCAATTTGAGATAACTACATTTTGCTTAATTACTATTTAAATCTCTATAACATAATATTGATGACAAAATTAGCATTTGTTTTTTAATTCACTGTCAGTGGGAGGAATATTTAAACTACACTCTTCTGCTAAGAGTGTAGTTTAAGTATAATTTACTTCAAAAAAGTATTCTTTTGGCCAGAGAAAGGAAGACTTTAAATTATTCTATCTCTTTCAGATTTAAGGAAGTACTTACTAGCAAAATAAATGTCTTTTAACTTTAAATATTATGTCTGTATTATGTCTGGTGAATCAATGGGATAAAAGGTGACTGTGAGATAAAAGCTGCTCATCTGAGTAGCTTCCAAATTGGTCAACCTCAGTGTGTCAGTTAGATTAACCAATACTAACTACAGTACAGATAAATCACCAAATTCTAAGTCTTACACAATTGAAGTTTATCTCTCATCCAGTCAAAGTTAGTTGGTATTTCTGGTTGGTGGGCTATCTCCCACTTGGTCATTATGGCATCTGTGTTTCTTCCTATGAATGTATAACTCTCTTCTCTTCTCAGACTTCTCCCTCATTGCTAGGTGTGTGGGGAAATCAGAGATGTTTTCTATGAGCAAGCCCCAAAGTGATATATATTGCTTCCACTAGTTTTATATTCCTATGTTCATGTATGGTAGATGTGTTCTAGCAGTGGGCCCAGAAAAGAGGGCTTGACTTTTGATGACTTTCTGCCATCTTATCTAGTAAAAGAATAATATGAAAATGAACCATCCCTTCGTTACACCCACAAGCCATGCCCACAAGAAACACCCAGCAGCCAATCATGAGCAAGTATGCAAATTAAGCCCAACCAAGATGGCTCTGGCCAAAAGCGAGCAGGAGGGAGACTTGGGTTTCCTCGGCGATGGAGGAAGCCAAGCTTTCCACACACATTGGTGGGCCAACACTCAAGGCTACAAAATTTCAATTATAGAAGATAAATAAATCCCAATAAAAATGGCGGCAGCCATGGAGCTGGAGAGAGCAAGAGGCTAGTGTTGCCCCAGAGATGGAGGAAGCTAAACTTCTGCAGCCCTCACCTGTCTTGACCTCCACTTGTTTCAATTATAGAAGATAAATAAATCCCAACAGAAATAGCTGGCATCAAGGAGCAAGCTGAAGGCTTGGCTTCATTCCAGGCTATAAAGTTTCAATTGTAGAAGATAAATAAATCCCAGATACCAGAGCCTCTGCTTGGATCACTGGGGGGCGTGGCCATCCTGCAAACTACCACAGGCCCCTCACCCAACCCTCCCCATGCCCCAAGGGAACCCCACCCTGATCTGGGATACCCTTCAGGGCAAACCAGCTAGCCCCACCCATACACTAGGCTTCTTTCCTATATAATAAAAAAAGTAATATGCAGATTGACCATCACTCCAACACACAAGATGACTGTCCCCATGTGGTCAAAGATCCTGCCCCCATGTGGACACAGATGGCCACCACAAGATGGCCAGAAGGGGAGGGCAATTGTGGGTGAGCAAGCCTATAGGGGAGGAAAATTAGGGATGAGCAGGTTGGCAGAGGAGGGAAGTTGGGGATGACTGGGCCTGTAGGGAAGGGCAGTTTGGGGTACCCAGGTCTGCAGGGGAAAGCAATTGGGGGGACCAGGCCTGAAGGGGAGGGAAGTTAGGGGTGACCAGGTCAACGGAGGAGGAAAGTTAGGGGCAATCAGGTTGGAAGGGAGCGGTTAGGGGGTGATCAGGCTGGCAGGAGAAGCAGTTAGGCTCAATCAGGAAGGCAAGCTGGCGAGCAATTGGGAGCCAGCAATCCTGGATTGTGAGAGGGATATACTACTGCCCATTCAGGCCCTATCCTACTGAGGACATCCTCGAGGGGTCCCAGATTGGAAAGGGTGCAGGCTGGGCTGAGGGACCCTATACCCCCCATGCATGAATTTCATGTACTAGGCCTCTAGTTCTCTAATCAAATGACATGATGCCATATCTCAATGTTTATTTCTATAATCCTTAAAATATGTTGCATTTATATATAATTTTAATAATATGTGTCCATTCCTTTTGGGAAATAATATTCCTTAGATTTTATTCTAAGTTGGGTTCTAGATCATCTTGGAATAAAATGTTCCCATCTCTCTTTTATCTTTTTTTCTTACTCTGTAGTTGCTATGCCTCTGACTTTGATTATCACTTATATACCAAACACTCAATAACTTATATACTCAGCCCATATTTACCTGTGCAGTTTAGACGTGTATATCATACTGCTTTCTCGGTATCTCCCATTTGGATCTTACCTTATAGCCAAAATATTCAAAATTGCAATTATGGCCCGC
Organism: Lasiurus borealis; assembly: GCA_004026805.1. Lineage (NCBI taxonomy): Eukaryota > Metazoa > Chordata > Mammalia > Chiroptera > Vespertilionidae > Lasiurus > Lasiurus borealis. The sequence goes on from PVJN01008745.1 coordinate 3,745, forward strand.
TTTCCATATCTGCTCATCATGCCAGGTTTTTCTCCTAAAGTACTTATATCCATGAAAATCAACATCTATCCCTTAATTGCTATAAGCATTCTATCACTGGGACCTGTCAATTTTACCTTCCAGTTATTTGTTGAATTCACCCTTCTCTCTTCATCTTTTCTGGTGCTAGCCTATCTGAATTGACATGATCTCTTCCTTGAACCACAGTTAATAGCTGCCTCAATCCATTTCCTGGCATTTTGCTCTTGCTCTCTGTCAAATCTGTTTTCTGCATTGCAATCATAGCCATCCTTTCAAAATACAAATCAAACCTTATCATTCACCAGACACTCTTGTTTTAAACTCGTTAATCATTTCCCTTTGTTCTTAAGATTATTCACAGCTTCTCAAAGTAGTATTCCAGGTCATCTGTAATCAGAATCACACCTGTCTCCAGTCTCCTGTTTGTCTAATCTGTTTGAATCATTCTCTGCTTCACTCTCTGAGCTCCATCACAGCCTTCTACACTGTGCCTCTAGTTCTTTGCTCTTACTGTTCTCTCTCCCAGAAATGCCTGTTCCCACCTCTCTTTTCTCTTTACTCAGTGAGCCCTCCTCATTCTTCTCATCTTAGAAAATTCCCTTCCCTATCAAATTCCCTTTCGTGAACTGCTAGATTGCTATCACAAGACCCTATATATTTCTTTTACTATAATTAGATGTGTTAATTGTATGTATGTGATGAAATAGTTAATATATCTTTTATCTACTGAAAAGTGTCTGTCTCCTAGTCATACATCAGTAATGCCTAGGACAATGCCTACATCCAATCAAAATCTCGCTCTCTTTTTTAACAGCTCCTTGGTTTTGAATCTTAAGCCCTACCTATCACCTAGCACAGAGTGAGTCTACAATAAATATTTATTTTATTTAATTGAATATTAATGATGTCATTTAAATATTTTATTTTAGTGACATGTTTCCCAAAATCACCCTGTTGGCCAGCCCAGTTTGACTCCTATTCAAGATGCAAGTCTGCCATTTTGTTTTAGATAGACATGTGAGGTTTCCATTTAAGGAGCAAGATTCTCACTGATGGCTTTAGACTGCCTTGAAGATATCAAGTTCATCTATTCCCATTTCATCAAATATCTAGTTCTAAAAGCAAAACACAAAACAAAAACACACACAGAGATTTGGTAGAAGGAGTAATAAATACTCAGACAAAATATTTGTGTAATAAAAGTTTAATGTAAGTCCTTAGCCAGGTAGCTCAGTTGTTTGAATATTGTCTTGATATACCAAGGTTTTGGTTCAAACCCCAGTCAGGGCACAGATAAGAATCAGCCAATGAATGCATAGGTAAGTAGAACAGCAGCTCTCTCTCTCATCAGTAAATATATATTTTTTTAAAATGATGTAAGTTTTAGTGCTTATTATAAAAAATAAGATTATTACAGAATAGAAGTAAAACCATTTCTGTTGGATATTTAGGGTATTGTTTTGACATCTTTGACTTGTATTCCTGGCCTCAGGCTTAAATTTGGATCTTATTTTTCAAATACGGCTGAATTTCAGACAGAAAGTTATAAACTTTCTGTAGAGAAACCAGGATGTCTATCTGCTCTGACAAATGCATTTCCCTATTGGACTCAAATGTTGAATATGTATTATAATTTAGGCCATACTTGATCCTTTATTAACTTGGGCACCTAATTTTCTGAAGCTAATGGAGGTAAAATTATAATAAAAAATGAAGTCAAAAGAACTATGCCCCCAGTATTTATCTTTCTCAAACCGTCGCTTCCTTCACCTAGGACCTTTTAGCTAAAAATAGCAAAAAGCAAGCCCTTATCGTTTTATTGAGGTGAATGATCTTTGATGTTTAATTCTTAGCACTTCTCTTTGCCCTAAATAAATTTCTATTTCTCATTTGGTGATAGACAAGATTAAGAGAGCATCTAAGGGCATAAACCAGATTGTTCATTGATTCAACAGATTTTAATTCCTACTATGTGCCCAAACCCTTTCTAGGTACAGGAAATGTACCAGTGAGGGGTTGAAAATTTCTACCCTCACAGAGCTTAAATTATTAAAGATAAGTAAGAGACCAGATAGATAGATACACACACACACACACACACACACACACAGAGAGAGAGAGAGAGAGAGAGAGAGAGAGAGAGAGAGAGAGAGAGAGAGGTAGATATAAGTACATATACACCTATATCTATCTCTATACTTATCTATCAAATTGCCTCAATCTCTCCATAAATATTTATATTTGAAATATTTTAAGAACCCCGAGAATGCAGGTGGGCCTAGAGAAGAAAGATAAAAGAATTATAGGAGATTAGTCAGAGAGTTCATATAAGACTGAATAGATCAGTGGAAGGGATTTGCTTTTATTGTGAATGAGATGGAAAACCATTAAAAGGTATTGTCAAGAGACAGGATGCAATCTGCCTGTAAGATTTATTGGGACCACATTGTACACTGTGTTGAGAAAAGAAAATAGCAGTGAAAATGCAAAGCAGACCAGTTAAAAGGTATCTTACATTAGGTTTCATTGAAGCAGAGCCTGAGATGAAGGTTATTGTGAAAGTAATTTATTAAGGGAATGCTCTCAGAAGAAACCTGCTAAGAAGTGAGGGCAGCAGGATAAGCAAAGAAGCAAATAAAAAATATAGTTTCGTCTAAGTCTAGCCTCAGCTTAATTCAAATCAGAGGGAGAACTCTGGAGTATGAATAGTAGTGCCACAGAATTGTCCCACTTTGAATTAAGGGCTGGATTTTGTATCCCTGTTTTAGTAGAGCATTTGCTTTTGTCAACTTCAGAGAGGGTCATAAATCATGGGCATCTCTGGAGAAGCCTAAAGAAATCTCTGGGGTTGCTGCTACAAGTTATTTAGCAGTCAATACAACATCTGGATGGTGAGTGCACTTGTCCAGTAAAGGGTATTTGGGCACAGCACCAATAGCATTTTTAGAGGACATAAATACATTTTCCAGGTGGGAGATAATGATGACTTGGACCAGAGTGGTAGCTGTGTTTGAGATAAGAGAGATAAAATATAGATGTATTTTGTTGGTAGAGTTGACAATATTTGGTTTTGAATTGATGCCAGCTGCATAAATGAGAGAAATCAAAGGTGAGAGAACCTGCACAAATAGAATTGCTACTTACTGAAATGGAAAAAAAAGAGATTAGGACTTCTGTGTTAAATTTGTACATGCATTCAGACATATCAGTAGAAATATGGAGTATATGTTGGGGTTCTTGTTCCAGCATTAAGAAGGGTTCAGCCATCTGGAGAAAATATGTGTGTAGATTAAGTAAAAGACCAAAGATGAAAGATAATTTTGAAAGGCACTGGGGGTCAGAGGATCTATAGCTAAAGGAGCTAAGTTCTTCTTGTCTAAGGACTCTTGCTTTTTATTAACACAGTTTGTCCTAGGGCAAGGTGGAGATAATACACTTCAAAGGGTAGGATATAGAAGCATTGTCAGACTGGGGAATAGCCTAAGGTTGTTCAGGTGTTTGGCCAACAGGAGGCAATAATATGTAGATTAAGATGCTCTGAGCTGTCTGGCAGCAAAGAATCATCCTTCAGGTATGGGAGAAATGCCTTTCAACCATTTCAAAAGTTGGCAACATATCTGACTCAGCCCTTGCTGAGTCCCCAAATTCCATCAAACTTTTGATGAAACTCTTGCAATTATGACATGCTGAAACTGGCTTCTGGCAAGTAGACAGTTGGTTTTATGGGTCTGGATTTCAGGTCTTATTTACAAATATAATTTGAGTATTTATAATTTTAAAGCTAAAGAGTTACATTTACATCAGCAATTTTCAGCCCCTTTAATCTCATGGCTCACATACACTAATTGCTAGAATTCTGCAGCACACCAAAAAAGTATATTTTTTGCTGACATGACAAAAATAGGTACAATTTTTATTGTTTTACAAAAAAGAAAAAAAGATAGTAATTACCTACTCTTTTTATTCCAAAGTGACTTTTAAAAAAACCGTGTGCCTATACTTATATATAAGGTTTTAGGGCAACAAGAATTAACCAATAAAATGCAGCCTTAGTATGTGATGTGACCAATAAGATACAACTCTATTATGACCTATGTAATTATGGTTCAAGACAAGACATTCACACTGGATGGCTATTGTTATGTTGGCTGTTGTCATTTTCTGTTTGCTAATCTAAAAGAGATCAGTGCCCTTGACTAAATAGTCAGGTATTGCATGTTTTAAAAATTCTTGTGCACACCAGTGTACCATGGCATACCAGTGTACTATGGGATACCAGTTAAAAATCACTGCTATACTAGATAAATAAGAGAAGCCAATACAAAGTGTTGGGGTTGGAGTTATGAAAATGATACAAGAAAGAATATTGATAAGGAGCAGCTGGTGGGCCAGGAAGATGACCTATAGTGAGGAAAGTCTTGGAAGTCAAGTGAGAACAGTATGTCAAAAGGAAAGAGTGATTAATTGCTGAATGCTTCTGATTATTTGAGTGAAAACTGGGAATTGACTGGTGGATTTAGCATTTTGGAGATCTTGGGTGAACTTAATAAAAGCTGTTTCAGTGAAATGCTGAAGACAAAAACATGGTTGTAGTGGATTCAAGAGCAGTGAGAAAATAGGAAGTGAAGATCATGAGTTTGGACAACTTTTTTGAGTAGTCTTATTCAAAAGAAGTGAGGAAAATGAGACAGATAGTAATTGAGACCTGAACGGGATATATTACAGTGGAATTTTATGTTGAAATGAATAATTCAGAGAAGAAAAAAATCACCCATGCAAGGAAGAGAGTGATATCTGGAGAAATGCTCTTAAGCAGGTGAAAAGGCAGAAGGTTAGGTACATAAATAGACGGTTTGGTAACTATGATGGAGAAAGCAGAGGAAAATTCTTTTCTATTATTTTTTCAAATAGAGGCCTGGTGCACAAAATTCATGCACTGGGGCGTGGGGGTTGGGGGGAGGCAGTGTCCCTCAATCCAGCCTGCACCTTCTCCAATCTGGGACCCCTCGAGGGATATCCGACTGCCCAGGCAGTCGAACATTCTTCTCACAATCCAGGATTGCTGGCTCCCAAATGCTCACCAGCCTGCCTTCCTGAACCACTTCTGCCTGCCAGCCTGATTGATGCCTAACTGCTCCGCTTCTAGCCTGTTTGCCCCTAAATGCCCTCCCAGGCAGGCCTGGGTCCCCTCCAACTGCTCTTTTTTTGCAGGCCTTGTCACCCCCAACTCTCCTCCTCTGCCAGCCTGGTCACCCCTAACAATCTTCCCCTACAAGCTTAATCACCCCCAACTGCCTCCCCTACAGTCATCTTGTGTCCACATGGGGGCAGTTATCTTGTGTGTTGAAGTAGTGGTCAATTTGCATATTACTCTTTTATTAGATAAAATTATTAGATAGGATAGAGACCTGGTTCACAATGGGTGCTGTTTTGCCCTGAAGGGTGTTCTGGATCAGGGTGGGGGTTCCATTGGGGTGTAGGGTAGCCTGGGCAAGGGGCCTGTGGTGGTTTATAAGCCAGCCATGTCCCCTGGCAACTCAAGTGGAAGCCCTGGTTCTGGGATTTATTTATCTTCTACAATTGAAATTTTGTAGCCTTGAATGGAGGCCTGGGCCTGCCAGGGTGTGTGAAAAGCTTGGCTTCTTCCGTCACCAGGGGGCAACTGAAGCCTCCTGCTCTCTCCAGCTTCGTGGCAGCCACCATTTTTGTAGGGAGTAATTTATCTTCTATAATTGAAACTGTGTAGCCTTAGCAGAGGCCTGGGCCAGCCAGAATGTGTGGGAAGTTTGGCTTCCTTCATTGCTGGAGAAACCCAAGCCTCCTGCTTGTTCTGTGGCCACAGCCATCTTGGTTGGGATAATTTGCATACTCACTCATGATTTGGCTGGTAGGTGTGGCTTGTGGGTATAGAGGAGTGATGATTAATTTGCATTTTACTCTTTTATTAGATAGGATAAAATAGGAATCAAGTTATTAACTGAATTGAGAGAAAGAATGAAACTGTGTAAATTCTGAAGAGAATTATGAAATAATAACCTGTGGGGGAGGAGAGTAAATGAAAATGTTAGTGAGATTTCCAGACAGTTCTGAGGGCTTACAAATTCTAATAAATAATCTCAGGAAGTTCTAAGAATTTGAAGTTGAGTAAAAGCATTATATTAAAATAATCACAAAGAATTTGAAAAAAGGTCATGTCACATTATCTATATTCACAGTATTAAACAAAAAATAATTATAGAAAATTGAACTAAAAAGATATTATGTACATTAGAATGTTTTTAAAAGAGATTTGGGCCAATTAGACTCTGTAATTACATTTTATGTTTCAATGACATATTAAACATTTTTATAAACACATTGTATTAAAATGGGACTTTAAGGATCTAACCATTTGTATTGAGATATTAAATGATAATGTTTTAGTTTTATCTTTTAATTATTAAAGTGGAAGATATCAATGTAGCATTATATTTTCTTGTGGTCACAGTTTAAATTTTAATTAAAATGCTGTAGGTCTTTACCTTAGCCCAATTTTATTTGTAATTCAACTGCTGATAGGGTAAACTCAGAAAATTTCCATGGGACTTCAAAGTTTTCCTGCCATTTAATACATCTTCCTAAGAAAAATCTGGACAGCTCCTTGAGTGTCTAATGCCTGTTTTTTTCTTGTCAGTGGTCACTAAACATCAATTGATACTTTTACAAAGGTGATTTTATGAGTTGGAAATTAACACTTGTCAAACATTTCTTTACCTTTCCTGGCCTCTTTAAATGCAACTTATTCTTCATTCCTTCAAAATTGGTAAAGGAAACCATATTGAAGGAATGACATGAGATTCAGACCATGTTTTAGGAAGAATCATTTGAGCATGTACTAGCACTTTTTGAACACAGAACACATACAGACCTTGAGTGCTCTTCCCCCTCCCCTGGTGCTATGGTTCCCCAGTTGCAGTGTATGTCAGAGTATCCTGGGGAAGCTCATTATACAGGATTGGTCAAGAGGAGGTTTACAGTTGTGAGTATGTGAAACACAAGAGTTTATTCTCATTTTGTCATTAATAATTATTGTATTGTTTTCCACATGAATAACTCTAAATCTACCTTTGCCTACCCCTGTATATTATCCTGGGATTTTATTTCAGTAGATATGGGTTTAAAATGAAATAAACTGTATTTTAGTAAATACCACACTGAAAGATTATGATGCAGATGATTGAGAATTATGGCTCCAAAGACTATGAGATTAGTACAGGTCAGGTAAAAAAAGGCCTGAACTAGGAAAGTGGATAAGTAAGAGGTAGAATTTCAATTCAGAATAGCTCCTTAAGCCCACATATTTTGCTCTCTCCCTCACAGAATCTCACTGAACACACACACACACACACACACACACACACACACACACACACACACACTGGATTTAATCAGAAAAAAATAGGAAATATTTCCAGGTAGGCTTTAAGAACTGTGAAGTATATCTGCTATATGTAGTGTAAGGAGGACCAACCCAAGGAAAGTAACCAAGCACAAATAGAAAGGCCTTCAAGGAAAGCAAGTGCCTGAGACTCCCTGGAAAATATCACTAATTCTCAAGGATGGAGGTAGAAGAACCCAGAACAAGGGAAGCCACGCAGCAGTCAGTATAAGTAAGCCTCCACCTTAATAAAGTCAGAAAGAATCAGAGGTCCCCAGAGCAGTCTCCTTGAGATGTGGATTGGCTAGCTCTGTTGCAGTGGTCAGTTAGGAATAGGACTGCTAAAAGCAAGGAAATATAATCGATGACAGAAACATGTTTGAGCAATGCCCATTTTCAGGAAATAGGAAACAAATGGACAACAGAACTGATGGGAAACTTGACATTGATCCAGTGATCTGGGAGCAAAAAAGCAGTGGTTTTCAAGAGAAATTGGTTAAATTGCCACAAGATATAGAAATTTTAAATAACATGTAGATGGAAAATAAAATCAAATGTTTGGCAAGTTAGTGGTCATGGTTAACTTGGTGAGTTTTCAACAGAGTGGTGTGGATATAGCCAGAATGAAGGTTGAAGTGAGTAAGGAATGAAGAAATGAAGTCATCAAGGGTTGATTAGTAGCTATCATTTGTGAGTTTGGAAGCAAAAAGGAAGGAAAGAGGATTGCTAGCTAGGAGTAATGGGTATTTTTATAGCTCTGAAATCTTCTCTTAACATTTGGGAGAGAACAGAAAAAGGCAGAGGTGAATAAGGCAATATTCAAGATAGTGGGGAGGAAGGTGATGGTTGATGATAAATTATGTGTTGTGAGACTAGGGTCTCTTTGAGACTAATATAAATCATGTTCCGGGGCCATGAGGTAGAATATTGCATTAGATCTAATTATAATTCTTTAGTTCTATAAATATAAAGATACTACTATGATAGTTTCATATTTTTAGCATGTTGTTTAACAGGGACTGAAGTATAAAATGTTGGCATTGTTATTTTTGAGATGGTAGGGTAAAGATCAAGGAATTGAAACCTTACTAGTAAGTAAAGGACTGAAGTTAAAAGGAATGTGTTTGTTGCAGGCTTTGAAGTACATAGTGATCTGGGATATATTAAGTCTAAAGTTACTGCAAGAAAAAAGATGAGCTAGTAGGACTTGTAGAAGGAAATGGGCTGATAATCCTTCACAGTTAAGAGGCGGGGGGAAAGACCAATATTGCCATTCATACCAGAATCATTCACTTGTTTTTTTGGGAAATGTTACTTATTGTACCTCTGGTTTTCATAACAACGTACTGTAGATGGGGTGGCTTAAAAACAGAAATCTATTTCTTGCAGTTTTGGAGGTTGGAAGTCCAAGATCAGGGTGCCTGCATGGTCAGGTTCTAGTGAGAGTTCTCTTCCTAGCTTCCGTTTTCTCATTAGACGGCAGAGAGAGAAGTTTTTGGTTTTTAGAGGGACACTATTCCAGTCATGGGAGTCCCTTCTCATAATCTCATCTACACATAATTATCTCCCAAAGGCCCTACCTCCAAATATTTTCACATTGGGGGTTAGAGCTTCAACATAAGAATTTTGGGAGATCACTAGCAGCAGCCCATCACAGTTACTCTTCAATAATTTAAAACCAAAACAAACCATAATGTTAAGAATATTGTATTACTGCTATTACATCACTGCTATAATTATAATTATTTAAAATTACTTATGCATTTAGGTAAGGGTTGGAAGGATATATGTTTTTTTGGGGGGGACTATATGATTTTGAGTAATGTTAAATTATTTTTCTGTTATAACTATAATATTTTTTTCTGGAAAATCTCTTAAAAATATAGCCAATATTAATTTACACTTATATTAAGCTAGATGTTTTATTCAGGTCTCCGAGTTCCATATTTTTGGGGTGGGTTACAAAAGGGATTAATAAAAATATTGCTTGCTTCCTACCATCCTTCATGGGTAGTTCATTCCTATGATGGATGCAAACCCCTGTTCAGTCGGTTACAGTATATGAAGTTATTTTTGCCTAACAGCTGTCTTGTTACCTGGGCTCTGAGTTTGCAGCCTTCCAAGTGTAAGAATTTATTTTTTGTGTATGCTCTAATTTATGATACATGTAAGATCCTAGCTTTTCTTCCATTTAGCAGCAGCAACCAACTTTTTTCATAAAGAAAGATCTTATTAACCTAATTATTTTCTCACGAATACTTAACCTAATTATAGACTGTTTACTAGTTTCCGCATTATTAAATATTTATAAAACTGACAGAATTAAAAATGTGTTTTTCTCACTCCTCCCTATCCAGGACAACATATTGGCCAATTCCTGTATGAATGGCTTTAGAAAAAGTTGGGAGGCCTCCAAAGGATTATGTTGTGCTGATGGCACTGTCTGGCATTTGGCAATGCCAATAAGCAGGACGGAATTTCATTGTTAACATCTTTTAGACGCTCAGAATTAAATGTATAGAATTTTTATGTGCTGTTGTTATACCTGTGGAACTCTGAGTCTCAACTTTGTATCTGTGGGCAAAAACTTCACATATACAACACCATCTGGGCTCATCACTGCTGCTTATAGCTTCTGCAGAAGTAAGAGAGGCTGTGAGTTATGTGCTATTTTCTAAGCTTTAACTCAAACTCAGTGCTTCCTGGGGCCTATGCTGTGAAGAAGACCTATCCTGGAGATGGGTTAAAATATATAGACCAATAATTGTGGCAGGTGCCATTCTCTGTACTTCCAGGTCTTAGTGATTTAAAATCCTTAATCTGAAATATAGAGATAAAACACACAAAGAACCAGGAGTTTGAATTCCAACTAACTGGCTCTTTGATTTGGCTAGATTTCACTTAAGCACTATAGCATTCAGACTCCTCATATAGAAATAGAATTGATACTTCTGCCATAGGGTTATATTTGGAATTATATAATACTAGAGGCCCAGTGCATGGATTTGTGCACATTGAAAGTAAATGAATAAGAAAGTGGTCAGGCTGAAACCGGTTTTGCTCAGTGGATAGAGTGTCGGCCTACAGAATGAAGGGTCCCGGGTTCGGTTCTGGCCAAAGGCATATATCTTGATTGCGGGCACATACCCAGTAGGGGACATGCAGGAGGCAGCTGATTGATGTCTCTCTCTCATTGATGTTTGTAACTATCTATCTCTCTCCCTTCCTCTCTATGAAAAATCAATAAAATATATATATTTACAAAATGAAAGAAAGGAAGAAAGAAGGAAAGAAGGTGGCCAGCAGGGCAGGACTGGGTGAGATGGGCTGGACACGCCCTGAAGCCAACCTCCACAGTTCCTCCCCAGCTGGCTGCACCTAGGGCTCGAAAGGCATCTGCAAAGTGAGTGGAATCCCTCCAGCAGGTGGGGTCCCTCCACCTGGCCTTCAGGGATTAGGTCAAAATTGGCAGTCTGACATCCCCCAAAGGGTCTGAAGTTTGATAGGGCACCCTGGAAAGTTGTTCAGCAGCTCCTGCATTGAGCATCTGCCCCCTGGTGGTCAGTGTAAGTCATAGCTACTGGTTGGCCAGTTGGCTGGTCACTTGGGCTTTTATATATATGCTAGGGGCCTGGTGCATGAAATTCGTGCACTGGAGGCGGGGTCCCTCAGCCCAACTTGCCCCCTTTCACATACTGGGAGCCCTCAGGGGATGTCCTACTGAGGCAATGGGGCTGACCAGGGGAAGGCACTAGCCCTATCACCCACTGCTGCAGCCACTGCCAGTCAGCACAGCCACCAACGTGTTTTCATCAACATGGATTTCTAGTCCCTGGAAAAATGACAACTTTCTTTAGCTCTTTTCAAGATGTGTCTTTCATGGGATATGACATTTCTTCATTTTTTTTTTTATCCTCACCTGAGGCTATGTTTCCATTGATTTTTAGAGAATGTGGAAGAGAAAGGGAAAAACATAGAGAAACATCAAAGTGAGAGGAGCACTTTGATTGGTTATCTCCTGCAAGAGCCCTGACCTGGGCCCCAGCCAGGGAGGAGCCTGCCCTTGATCAGAGTTGAACCGGACCCTGCGATCAGCAAGCTAGGCATTATCCACTGAGCCAAACTGGCTAGGGCAGGATATGGCATTTCTTAGCCCTCCAGCAGCGGACCTTCCTTTTTTTCTCCAGGAAGAACTCTAGATCACCTTTTTGGATTCTTATACCCAAATTACTAAGAATATTACAGTGGCAAACAGGAAGCTTAGCCAATGAGCAGTCAAAAAGGGTATTTCCTTTGTAGTTCACACCAATCTCCTCTGATCTCTAGCTTTTCCCCTGCAAAGGCCTAGAGCCTCCCAGACTGGGCAGGGCCCCCCAGTTCCCTCCCATTGCCAGCTCCATCCTGCCAAGGTCTAAAGCCTCAGGGACTGGGAAGGGGGGCCCCTAGCTCCCTGCGATCACTGGCTCACCCTTGCCAAGGCCTAAAGCCTCAGGACCTAGGCAGGGGCCCCACAGCTCCTTCCAATCGCCCAGTTGCCTTGCTCTACCCCTGCCCAGGCCCCAAACCTCTGACTGGGGCTTGGGGTCTAGACAGAGGACCCTCTGCTCCCACCAATTACCAGCTACATTTCTGCCAGGCCTATAGCCTTGGGGCCTAGGCAGGGGACCCCCAGCTCCCTCAGATGGCCTGATCACCCTGGCTCAGGCCCTTCCCAGGTTGCTCAGGAACCACAGGGGCCTACCTCGGAGTGACCAGGGTGCTGAGAAAGTTCCCAGGACCCAGGCTGCTGGGCGTCTATGTATGCAAATTAATCTCCATCTTTGTTGGATTAATTTGCATACTCACTCTGATGGGCTGTGGGAGTAGCAGAGTTATGGCCAATTTACATGTTTGTCTATTATTTGGTATGATAGAGAATGAATGTAAAGTGCTTTATCATTTGTTGTCTCCACTTTTTTACATAGTCAATTATGATTAAATTTAATTAATCCTTCATTAATGAGCTGCACCACTGAGAATGATCTTTGTCAGATTCCCTCAGAGATTTCCTCCTGATGGGGAGGGACCATGGCAGCTGCGCTTATCCTGGTGGTAATTCTGAATGTGGCAGTGATTCCTAACTACCCCAGTGTTGCTACCAACTGGATCAATCAAAGGATGGCTGTATACAAGAATGGCTACTTTCAGGTAGAGGTCTAGAAAATTAGTTTTATGCTAAGAGGTGGACCTATTACAAGAAGAGAGGAACCCCATTCTACTAGTACACCTGGGAAGTTTCTTCAAAATACCCTGGACTGTATAGACTTTGGTATTAGAAAATACCATCTGTCATTTCAATTTAGTGGCCACTTTCTCTTTTCCCTATACATAGCTTTTTAGAAACTATTTGGAGTTCCTTCCTTCCTCTTTTCTTTCTTTCTCTTTCTTTTTCTAATGTCTACATCTATATTTTCTATTGAGCTATCATCTATCTATTATCTATCTATCTATCTATCTATCTAGATATTAGATATATATGTATAGTGTTAATATAGCCATCCATACAAATGTTTATATACATACATATCAGTTTAAATGTGGATTTAAAAGTGATAACTATATTGCACTACTTACTGTTTCTAACACTCTGTGATTCTATATTATTTCAGTAAGATTTTAACAAGCAAACTGATAACCGAATGAAGTTCCTTTGCAGCCTAGTGAGATTTTATCTTCATATGAAGCAAAGTATTTTGGGGGCAACATCAGGAATAAGTGCATGGAATTAACCATTTATTTTTCTTCAAAATACCTCATCTACCACTGGGAACCGGAGTCAATAATTATGTTCTCTGGTTTATACTGATCATCATGTCTTAACCTCTAGCTCTGGAACAACAGATTTTGTGAGATGCAGATTGTGTTTGTGAAATTCTACAGGGCCCAGTAAATTGAGGATGTCATTGTTCTACATTTGGCTAATGTGAATTTTGCAGCTTTAGCCATTAAGGCATTCAAAGATAGATAATGACCAATCACAAATTTTTGCAATAGTGCTTTATATTTTCTAAGTGCCAATGCAGATGTTGACTTACATTTAAAAACATGAGATCAACCAAAGGACTTGTATGTATGCATAAAGCATAACCAATGAACACAAGATATTGGGGGGCTAGGATATGCCTGGGGATGGGCAATGGGGAGATATGTATACATGTAACACAGTGAACAAAATTAATAAAAATATGAATGTAATACCACATCACTTACATGAAAAAAATCCAATTTGCCACTTGCCATCTTGTAAACATAAATAGATGGCTGTATTCTTGCTACAAGCAATATCATTTAATTGTGAACATCTATTGTGTACTGAGTCTATGACATGCTGCTAGTCACCATAAGCATGAAAGATTCAATCAGTCAGAGAATCAAGTTCATTTCTCTCACAGATTACCCATTCTTTACATTATTGCTTCAGTTGTATTGAATTCATTTCAACAGACTTTTATCAAACATCCTCCATGTGTGAGGCACTGTGCTTCGTTCTATGGAAATAGAGCAGATAGTCTAAATGCTTCCACAGTCCAGGGGAAGAAGTCAAATCTAAAAAGAGCAATGTATATTTTGGTGAAAATGTCTGAAACTGAGTACATACATTTTAATTTTTATTAGTGGACAATACATGTTTTAGAATGAAAGTAGACAGGCTTTTTCTTTTCACTAATGTTAGTAAGTTTTGATATAAAATATAAAGAAATTTGTGACTGCCCTCCTCTTCCATAAGCCACCCCTCTTTGAGGCAGCTGGTTCATAAAAGGCTTAACCATGTTCATTTGGACACCCTTTGTAAAGCTTGAAGAAACTCACTGCGGGATCAGAAGTTTCCCATAAATTAGATTGCCTTTAAAGCCATATGATCAAGATAGATGTCATAAAGCTGAAATAATGCAAAAATATTTTGTAATTAAATTAACATTAAGTTTAAATTAATTTTAACTAGCATTTAAATCATGAATTAAACCTAGATTTTTGGTAAAGAAAAAATCTCTATAAAAATAGAAATAGTCTGACTATAAAGCAATTATTTATTATTCTCATGAGAAAAATAGCGATTTTATTAATTTTAGCTTTTTCACTAAATTAAATAACATTAATTTATTTGTTATTTACTTTACCATAAGGTGTATTTTCTTTATTATATGTCTTTATAGGAAACATAGTAACATTCTTGTGTGACTGATAGATTAATTTTAGATATGTCATTTTAGAAAAATAAATGCTACTGTAAGATATGCGTGTAATATATAAAACATGTTGCAGTGTTTATGTTGATTAGTTAAATGCCAGGTTGAGGACTGGTGTTATGTCTAGAGAATTTGCTCTGACTAGAACATTAAAGTGAAACACATTCCTATAGTGATGACTAAAAAATACTTACCTTTAAAATTGGATAATTACCTTCAAATATTCCCAAATGTAGGCATTTTTAGGTAAGATGTTTAACAAATGCACACTACATTTTTTTTCCTAGGTGATTGCCCAAAATAATTTCCTAGGGTGCTTTGATTTCAGTGCATAAAATATCATTAATATTATTGTTGACATTTAAAATATATGTAAAATCATCCTGGTTCGATATTTTTTTATTTTCTTTAAGTAATAGCTTTGGTATTTACTCTCCCCTTTTTTCATTTCAAGAAAACCAGCCAAGCATAATGAATAGATTTTAAGAAAATTGTATTTGGATGTTCACCTTGAACACATTCCAAAACTTTAAATTCTTGTTCCTTCCACATTTTTTTTTTACATTTTTATGTCACTTTTTACATCTTTTTATTTTATGTGTCCTTTCATTATTATAGTTTTAGTTAATCTTATTAATTTTGTCTTTTATTAATCTTTACTAGAGGCCCCGTGAATGAAATTCTTGCATTGGCGGGGGGTAGGGGGTGTTCCTCAGCCCAGCCTGTACTCTCTCCAATCTCGGACCCCTTGAGGGATGACTGACTGTCCATTTAGGATCAGGGTGGAGGTTCCCTTGAGGCATGGGGTGGCTTGGGTGAGGGACCTGGTAGGATTGGGCCTCAATGGGCAATCGGACATTCCATTCACAAACATGGACTGCTGGCTCCCAACTGCTTACTTGCCTGCCTTCCTGATTATCCCTAACTGCTTCTGCCTACATGGGAGCAGCCATTTTGTGTGTTGGAGTGACAGTCAATTTGCATATTATTCTTTTATTAGATAGGAGAGAGGCCTGGTGCATGGGTGGAGGCCAGCTGGTTTGTCATGAAGTGTGTCCGGATCAGGGTGAAGGTTCCCTTGAGGTATGGGGTGGCTTGGATGAGGAACCTGTGTGGTTTGCAGGCTGGCCACACTCCCTGGCAACCCAAAAGGAGGCACTGGTATCTGGGATTTATTTATCTTCTATAATTGAAACTTTTTAGCTTTGAACAGAGGCCAAGGCAGGCCATTGCTGTGGAAGCTTGGCTTCCTCCATCACCAGGGGCAATCAAGCCTTCTGCTCTCTCCAGCTTCATGACTGCTGCCGTTTTTGTTGGGATTTATTTATCTTCTATAATTGAAACTTTGTAGCTTTGAGTGGAGTCTACAGCCAGTCAGGGTTTGCAGAAAGCTTGGCTTCCTCCATTCCGAGGGAAACCCAAGCCTCCTGCTCGCTCCATGGCTGCAGCCATCTTGGTTGGGTTAATTTGCATACTCAGTCCTGACTGGCTGATAGGCATAGCTTGTGGGTGTGGCAGAGGTACAGTCAATTTGCATATTACTCTTTTATTAGATAGGATATTTTATCAATCTACTATTTTTACTATTATATTTAGCTTTTGCTTAACTGGAAAACTTATTTTTGGAGTTTTAAAGCTCTAACATATAGGAGTGGGCAAAAATAAGTTAATGATAGTAATATGTAAAACAATAATTAATAAATAAATAATATAAGACTACAGTATATTTCACATACTCACAACTGTAAACCTACTTTTGCTAACCCCTGTATTTATTACTGAACTCACCTACTAGTGCTGAAAAATATTAACAAAGAGAAAATAATTAAAAAAAAAAATCCCAATAAAACACAACCAACTGTTTTGATAGTAGTGATATTTTCTGTGACCTGGTAAAATGCAAGCCACGGTAATATGTGAACCATCTCATATGCAATTTCTTATAAACTCAGGATGGTTCTTCTCCAAAGTTTCCTCTTGTAGTTGTACCTAATTTTATTATAAGTTTTCATCTGAATCCTTTGAGGAATGGGTCAGCTCTGCTTTTGGAAAATTCCTTTATTTTGGCTTAATACCTTCACCTTTTTCACCATGCTCCCTAATCTCTTCACTCTGATAGCTACCAATCTGTTCTCTTTATTTATGAGTCTGTTTCTGTTTTGTTAAATTCCACATATACTAGTAAGTGAAATCACATGGTACTTGTATTTCTCTGACTGCCATATTGAACTTAGCATAATACTCTCCAGTTCCATCCATGTTGTCATAAAAGATAAGATTTCCTCTATTATGACCAAGTAGTATTCCATTTTGTAAATCCACCACCGCTTTTATATTCACTCATCTACTGAGGGACACTTGGGCAGCTTTCAAATATTGGCTATTGTAAATGATACTACAATGAACATAGCAGTGCACATATGCTTTTAAATTAGTGTTTCAAGTTTATTGAGGTATATTCCCTAAAGCAAAATCACTGGATCATAATGCAGTTCCATTTTTAACTTTCTGAAGGTAACTCCACACTGCTTACCACAGTGGCTACACCAGTCTGCATCTCCACCAGCAGTACACAGGGGTTCCCTTTTCTCCTCAACCTTACCAACACTTGTTTGTTGACTTATTGATGATAGCCATTCTGACAGGTGTGAGGTGATATCGCCTTGTGGTTTTAATTTGCATTTCTTTTTTTAAAAATATATTTTATTGATTTTTTACAGAAAGGAAGAGAGGGATAGAGAGTTAGAAACATCGATGAGAGAGAGACATCAATCAGCCACCTCCTGCATGGCTCCTACTGGGGATGTGCCCACAACCAGGATACATGCCCTTGACTGGAATCGAACCTGGAACCTTTCAGTCTGAAGGCTGATGCTCTATCCACTGAACCAAACCGGTTTTGGCTAATTTGCATTTATTTGATGGTTAGTTATGTTGAGCATCTTTTCATATGTCTATTGGCCAACTGTATGTCATTTTGGGGAAGTGTCTATTTCTGGTGTTTTGCCCATTTTTTGTATTGTTTTCTTTTTTATGTTGAGTTTTATAAATTTATTTTAAAGTTTAGATATTAATTCTTTATCAGATGTATCAATGGTGAATATGTTCTCCTCTTCAGTGGTTTGTCTTTTTGTTTTGTTGATGGCTCACTTTGCTGTGCCAAGACATTTTAGTTTATTTATTTTTTCTTTTTTCCCCTTGTCTGAAGAGATATGTAAAAAAATATTGCTAAGAGAAATGTCTGAGATTTTACTGCCTATGTTTTCTTCTAAGATTTTTATGATTTTAAGTATAAGTCTGTCATCTATTCTGAGTTTGTTCTCTGCAGGGTTTAAGAATGTGTTCTAGTATCGTTTTTTTTTGCATGTATATGTCCAATTTTCCCAACATAATTTTTTAAAAATATATTTTATTGATTTTTTACAGAGAGGATGAGAGAGGGATAGAGAGTTAGAAACATCGATGAGAGAGAAACATAGATCAGCCGCCTCCTGCACATCCCTGACTGGGGATGTGCCCGCAACCAGGATACATGCCCCTGACCGGAATCGAACCCGGGACCTTTCAGTCCGCAGACTGAGGCTCTCCCCTCTGAGCCAAACCGGTTTCGGCTTCCCAACATCATTTATTGAATAGACCATCTTTGCCCTATTGTGTGTTCTTGTCTCCTTTGTTAAATATTGATTGACCATAAAGATGTGGATTTATTTCTGGACTCTCTATTTTGTTCCATTGATCTATATGTCTATTTTTATGCCATGTTGTTTTGATTAATTAATTTTTAGTTCTCTATAGTATAGTTTCATATCAGGCCTTGGCTTATGCTCAAGCATATTGGTTGTAAGATATATTGAATGTGATCCCATAATTGTGGATACTCCTGTTTTTAGTAATCCTTAGAGCAAAGAAAGACTTCTGTCTGTATTCTGTTTCAGCCTTCTTGGTCTTCATCACTATCTTTTCTTTTTTTGTTAGTTCTTTTCTGTCCTCTATCAGTGTATCTGAAAATGGTGACTACTGATAAACTAATTCCATAGCTACTTCAGTTCTAGAGACTTAAGATTCCTCTGGAGGGTGCCAGACAACTTAAAATGTACTCTTACCATTTCAGTTAAAGCACTGTGTTGTAAAAGAGTGTTATTATGCAACAGTATTCACCCACCCATACAAACTCTTTCCCCCACTTCTTTTACCCCTTCCCACTCCCACTTCCATTGCCAGCATTGGGTAGCTAGTGGGCTGCTTGAAGGATTTATTTTCTGCATGTTGAATTCAAAAACTCTGGTTTATAATCAGACTTCCAGTGATCTATTTTGCTGGCAAATTAAAAGCCATCTGGACTGCAGAGCCTGGTTAGATGATTTGCAGTGTATTGCGATTTTAAAAATTAATTATTTTTTAGTTCTCTGGTATGTTATCTAGATCAGGTTTCTAAAATGAATTGAAAGCACATCTGAATTTCAGTAACTACAAACACAGTTGAAACCATCTCTCAATTTTCTTGACTTTTGTATAGTTTAAAGAACTGTTTACTTTCTGCTTTGGCAAGACCCAGGCAGAAGGCAGCTTCCAGAGTCATTGCCAGCAAAGAATACTAATAAATGTTAGTCATCCACAGTAAATTAAATATATAATAATAAAAGAAAATTAAACTTCACAGTGTTTGGGTATTTGCTCTATTACCATAAATTTACAGTCCCATTTATTCTCTGAAAAAGAGTGGGTGTGGCAGGAAGCATTTGTGAAATTATATTAGCATTTTTAGAGACAATTACTTCACTAAATGATTTAGGATTCGGCTCCTGGTTTCCAAGGTTCAGCTCAGACATGAAAATATTCTGAAACAGTATGCACTTAGTACCATAGAATTCTTAAGGCTGAAAGATTTGTTAACACCTAGTCCAAATCTTATTTTTTCAGATGAGGAAATGTTAACAATTGGCCCACCATCTCATATCTAGTTAGTAATGGCAAAGGGGTAGACTTTAATTTAATTAGGTTGATTAAAATAACTTCAGAAACAATATTTTAGACTATGTTTGCATTGCTCTTAGTAGGTAAATAAATAAATGTAAGATGTTGTACCTCTTATAGGTGAATGCAGAGATGCATACAACCAAATATCGAATCGCATTTCTCTGGCTTTGAATTCTATTTCTCCAGAAAGGTTGCCTTCCTCTTTTTCTTCTCAATATTCATGTGTGATAGATTCTATTATAGTGCAGATTGTTAAGATCCCATCCAGGGAAGATTCCCTGATTTTGGCTCCTGCTGAACCACACAACTAGCTATACTTCATTCTCTACCAGCAATGCAATAGGTCTTTTAGAACCAACACTATTATCAATTATCTTAATATCTTAGGAACATGATCACTTCAACAATTTGTACATGTTGGGTGTCTCTGCCAACTTCCAAATCACAGGAAGCTGTTAATCCCAAATCACCTTTTGCAAAATACATTTCAAAGTCTTCTCACAAATTGCTCTTAGTATTTATATAGCTAGAAGTTTAACATACTTTCCCTTTTAATTGTTTTTATTAGTAAAAGAATCTTTATTTTTTTTTAATTGAACTTTCTAACTCTGTACCTTCAGTAAAAGCATGCTTGGTCCTGTCATAGACACATTTAGGTACCACCTTAGGCCCTAATGACCTGTTTTTTCATTCTTAGATCACTTCATTAGAATTTCAGATTTCATGCCAAGAACTCCTTGAAGTTGACTTGGGCACATTCCACAGACTACAGCTTTGAATTAAAGCAGCAATTTTCAACCAATGTTCTGCAAGAATTTTTAAAACATGCAATGCCTGACTGTTTAGCTGGGGGCACTGACCACTTTTTCCTTAGATTGTGAAAAAAAAAATGACAACAGCCAACACAACAATAGTTATCTGGTATGAATGAATCAAAATTATACCTATTTTTTTGTCAGTTAGGCAAAAATATATATGTTTTGATGTGCCACAGCATTTTAGTACTTAGTTTATGTGAGTATGTGTGAACATATTTGCTAAGAGCTGATGTGTGTCCATGTTATTTCACTGTAGGACTGTAGATAAATGATTACAGCATTTAATACAACAGCTCATATCACCTTCTTTTAGTAGAATCACCAATCTAGCTGCAATTTAGGTATTCTTTTGTATGAAAGAATGCAAGATTAAAGAGCCTTGAAGAGCTGAAACTGGTTTGGCTCAGTGGATGGAGCATCGGCCTGCTGACTGAAAGTTCCCAGGTTCAATTCCAGTCAAGGGCTTGTACTTTGGTTATGGGCACATCCCCAGTGGGGGATGTGCAGGAGGCAGCTGATGGATGTTTCTCTCTTATTAATGTTTCTAACTCTCTATCCTTCTCCCTTCCTTTCTGTAAAAAATAAATTAAAAATATATTAAAAAAAAATTAAAACAAAGAACCCTAAAAAGTGGTAGCTTCTGAAGGCTGGTATTTTCAGCTGTTGTTCCAGAGTTGGTAACTAATGTCAAATGTCTGTGTGACTCATATAAAGACTGTAAGCAATTGATACGGATGGATAATGTAACCAAATGACTTCAGGCTAAAAGCAGCAGAACTCCTTTCTTTCTTCTTTTT
Source organism: Lasiurus borealis (assembly GCA_004026805.1). Taxonomy (NCBI): domain Eukaryota; kingdom Metazoa; phylum Chordata; class Mammalia; order Chiroptera; family Vespertilionidae; genus Lasiurus; species Lasiurus borealis. The sequence continues at coordinate 25,001 of PVJN01008745.1, forward strand.
TTTTTCTTCCTTTCTCCCTCTCTCTCTCTCCTTCTCTCTCTCTCTTTACCCCAACTCCCTCTCTCTCTCTTCCCTCTCCCATCCTTCTTTCCTTCCCTTCTTCCTTCCATTTCAGCTTAATAAATAAATAGACTTCTTAATTTATTCCTTTATTTATTGCTCTTTAATTTATTGTTCCCTTTCTTGTTTTCAGTAAAAATGTTTGAGTCATTTTATTCCATTCTTTTTATCAACACTAGAAGCCTGGTGCATGAAATCCATGCACTTGGTTGAGGGGGTCCCTCAGCCAGGCCTGCACCCGCTCACAGTCTGGGAACCCTCAGAGTATATCCAATTGATGGCTTAGGCCCACTCCCACCACAAGGTCAGACATTCTTAGTGCTGCCGTGGAGACGCAAGAGGCTCCCATCACCACTACTGTGCTCACCTGCCATGAGCCTGTGCTCAGGGCTTCTGGCTGAGCGACGCTCCCCCTGTGGGAGCGCACTGACCAACAGGGGGCAGCTTCTGCATTGAGCATCTTCCCCTGGTGGTCAGTGCGTTGTATAGCAATCAGACGTTTTGCTGTTTGATCAATTTGCATATTAGCCTTTTATTATATAGGATAAGTATTAAAGATTATTTATTTTCATCTGAATGCTGCATTAGCTGTAGTATTTTCATTATAGTTGTTTTCTAGAAAGTTTGTGATTACAATTTTTTTCTATTTTTCTGAATCTTTTGTCATTTATGTTTTATGAGAATTGCTGCTGTGTTATATTGCATATAAATATTTATATAAGTGTTAGCTCTTCATTGTAAATTGTAGAATTTGTCATTATAACTTGCCTATTTTCTTTATTATCCCATGTAATTTTTTTCTCCTGTATTCTACATTGTCAGAGGATAAGGTCACAACCCATTTCCTTTATTCATTTGTGTGGTATATTTTTTGCTCATCCTTTTATTTTTAATTTTTCACAAACACTATGCTTTCATGTATCCCTTATATATAGCATAGAGCTTACAATTTTCAGATTTTTTATTGTAAAAGATGATTTAAGCCCTTCTCATTTATTGATATAACAAATGTTTGAACCTAGTTTTCCCATATTATTTTATATTTCACGTATTGTTTATTTTAAAGTATTTTATTGTGATTTATTTTCTTTGGTATGATGTTGATCTTCCAGTGT
>PVJN01008745.1:26275-63844 GCA_004026805.1 Lasiurus borealis
TTTTTTGTGTGTGTGTGTGTGTGTGTGTGTGTAGTCTTCCTTGTATGAATACTGTATATCAGAACTTATTATGACGTCTTATAGGGTGGGTATATCCCAAACTCTATATTTTAACTGGAAAAGTTGGGGGTTGTTTTATATGTCCAGTCATCTAATATGCTGGAAAATACGGTAGTTAGTTTATAACCTCTTTCTTGTTTTTCTCCTTCCTTTTCTTACTTTATATTTGCCTTTATAACCTCACACTTTAAATAATATATTTCACTTCCAATTATTATACTTGAATTAATCAACAATTATTCTTTCTTCTTTTTCCTTCCATTTTACTTAGTAGCATCACTTCCATATTGTTAGGACATATTATATTTGTGTTTTGTTCTCTCAGTCTTATCCTTACTTTTATTCCATAATTAAATTCAGTCAGTGCTTATCATTTATATTTTCTCCCATAGTTTCTCATCATCCTCTATCAGTTATCTCAGAAATGGGTCATAAGAACAATATTCCTTGTGTTTGTGGACAATAACTGTATCTATAATTTTTATACTTGAAGAATAGCTTGAATTAAAATTTTGTTCCTTGGGTGCTTTTTAGGTATTACGCCACTGTTTTCTGCTCTTAAAACTTTCTGTTACAAAGTCTGATGCGAAAATTATTTTATTTACTTTTTATTAATGACTAGATAGTTTTGCTTGTAGGCACAAAGTGTTCTTTTTTATGTATATAATATGTCCTTTAAATTTGGGGGATAGAAAGGAAGTGTTTCCCTAAATTATAGATAAGTAATTTTTAATTACCTTTGTTTCCTTCTTCAGTGACTCGTAATAATATGTATTATCTCCTTTGTTTTCTTTATCACTTTCCTTTGGATATTTTTAAAATCTTTTTTTAGTCTTATTTATTTTTATTTTCTTCATTTCCCCTTCCATATCTGATGTGCTTTTCATTCTATTTTATCTTGTAGTCATTGTAATGGAGTGTGTGTGTGTGTGTGTGTGTGTGTGTGTGTGTGTGTGTTTAAATTAAAGATGGCTCTCCATTCTTTCTCAATTACTTTCCTGAATTCTATTAGTTTCATTTTACATCTTCCTGTTGTTTGGACATTACTTCATCTCCTTTTGACTGGAAAACGTATGTACACGTGTTTTTTAGGTTATATTTGTATACATATGTTATGTGTGTGTGTATTTCTATATTTTCACTTTTTTAGATTTATATTTGTTCCTATAACTTAAAAAAATCATGTTTGAATATCAAGTTATACTTTTTCTCTGCATTGTTGTAACATTTTCCTGGTTTGTTTATTCATCTGCACTAAGGTGGGGTACTTCCCTTTATCTTTTTAATGGTGTATTGGTGTGGATATGATCTTTTCTTAAAAAAGAAACTTTTGATTTAATGAGTTGCATTTCCCTGCACCATCAATCTAAGGAGGATACTGTGGAAGAAGGGAATGGGACGTCCTAGAGTACTGCTTTCCCAATTTCTTAGCCCTTTGGCCCTTGGCTCCCCCTTCTGCTGCTACATGGTGCTTTGTGCAGCCAGATGTACTTTGGCTCTTAGCACCAGAATCCTAAGCAGTCTCATTCTTCCCCTCCATAGCCTAGAACATTTGGCACCTTTATCCTCACCCTTACCAATTTGGCTAGTTTGAGATGTTTGGGCCCAGCCCATGCTTACAAGTAATTTAGTATTTATGGCGATAGTGGGTTCTCTCCTTTACTTTTGCTAAAAATATGGTGTGTGTGTGTGTGTGTGTGTGTGTGTGTGTGTGTGTGTGTGTAGGCAGGAAGGTTGGTTTTCACTTTCTTTGTTGCTCTACTTAGTTTTAAAGAGAGAATTGGAACTTACACTTCTCAAAAATATAAAATGCTGAGAGATAAAAAAGAGAAAGAGCAAGATTCTCAATTCTCATTTCATTCTTGCCATCTCTTTTGCCAAGATAAATCCTGTTTCTCCATTCCTATACCAGAGAGATGCCCTCACATTTAAGGTCTATAGGTACCTATGGATTCTGTGACTCTATGAGGCAATTCCATAACATTTCAGATATGTTAGTCCTATTTTCTTCATCTCACAGAAGTAACTATTTACAAAGGCAAAGAATGGCCTGCTAATGGAATAATGTGGCATTCCACTGTAGTCAGAAAAAAACAGAAGCCCTAGCTGAAAAACTCAGGCCTGATTCAGCCAACATGTGCAATTAACCTTCTACTCAGCTTCCATTAATTATTCAAAGACCAATCCAGCTCCCTCCTGTAGATTTGTTTGGTTTAGGCTTTGTGTTGGTAATTTTATTAAGAGATTGCCTAAGTCAGTGGTCAGCAAACTGTGGCTCCCGAGCTACATGCGGCTCTTTGGCCCCTTGAGTGTGGCTCTTCCACAAAATACCATAGCCTAGACGAGTCTATTTTGAAGAAGTGATGTTAGAAGAAGTTTAAGTTTAAAAAATTTGGCTCTCAAAAGAAATTTTAATTGTACTATAGATATTTGGCTCTACGTATTGACTAATGAGTTGGCTGACCACTGGCCTAAGGCAAGGAGTAAGTGAAAGTCAATCTTTTTAAAAATATATATATAATTTATTCATTCTTTATAGAGAGGAAAGGAGAGGGACAGAGAGTTAGAAACATCAATGAGAAGGAACATTGATCAGCCACCTCCTGCATACCCCGAATGGGGATGTGTCCACAGCCAAGATACATGTCCTTCACCGGAATCAAACCTGGGACCCTTCAGTCTGCAGGCCAACGCTCTATCCACTGAGCCAAACCAGTTTCAGCTGAAAGTCAATCTTAATTAACCATGTCTGGCTGTGACTTGTGATAAAAGGTTTAAAGGGAAAGATTCAGTGTGGTTGGACATTCATTGAGTACTAGTTGCTGGAGATAGATTCAGAGCCAGATGAGAAACAGTTCAACTCTAATAAGTAAGCAGTGGTCCTTAAGTAAGTAAGTTCACATGTGGTGAAGTTGAAATTATTGACTAGAGAGCATTTTCTAGTTTTCTTTTATCCCTATTAGCCTATACAAGCAGGTATATATTTGGTTTCTTTCTAGTTTTCAGGGTTCTGTAAACTTCAGAATGGAGAACTTTTTCTACCTTGTCTATTACTGGATTCTTAATGGCCATAACAGCACCTGATACACACACACACACACACACACACACACACACACACACACCTTTGAGTGAATACATTAACAGATAGAAGAGTTGATATTAACTGATCTCTCATATCAATTTATTATTCTGATAATTATGGATTTTATATACCTTGGGAAGCAAATAAAGTATCAATCTTAAATTATACACAAATTTACTATGTCATCTCAAATACTCAAATATAAAATATCTTATACCAAAATGGTAAGACTAAATCAACTCCAATCATTAGGTCATATTCTGAGCAATATAATCTAATGACCTTTTATTGAGAAGAAGTCCAGAAAAAGATTATAATACATGTTTACTTAAGTTGTGTTTGCTGTGTATATTTTTTTCAGATATGTAAGGGATTTGGAATCAGAAAGACAAAGCTTCATAGTCCAGGTCCCCGCCTTGCTCTCATTATTTGTCATTCAGCAATGGACTTAATATTTCCAAGCTTTTGTTTTTATTTGTAAATAAAGATATTTTACCTCATACCATTCAATGAAACAGTATCTAATACATGGCTATCATGAAGCCTTAGTTTTCCTATCTCTCCTTCCTTTTTCTTCCATTCTCATTTTCCACTCTCCACCATGTTTAGAACTCTATTCTGAAAGTTTTCAGAATAAGAGTATTACTGGGTCACATTCATTTTTAACCTAAACATATCATTTTCTATTTAGTTGAAATAAATATCAAGAGTTCACATCTCTAAAGCCCTAAAAATATATTATCTGTTCAAAACCTGGTTGACAGGCATACTAAAGGTCTCACTAAATGTAGAAAAACCCATTTTAATGATGTTTCCCAGCTGTTATTCAGAAAAGGAAAAAGAGAGTTGGTAAGGAGTTTTGAGCATGAGAAAAAAGAATTAATTTTTTTCTTATAAACTAATGGCCCGGAAGCCATGTAATTAAATACCATCAAGGCTCAGAATTCCATTATTCCCCCATGGAAACAACACAATTGCCTCAGTCATTAGCTTTCAGAATTTCAGCCTCAACAAGCATATTTCTGGTCTCATTAAAACTATGCATTAGCATTCAGTGACTTGTAAAAGTAAACTTCCTTCTAGATAGTTTTGTGTGCCTGTCCTATAAAATATTTCTAAATGAATATATATCATGTGGGCCACAATTTAAAGTTGCTTTCCCTCATCCTATATATTCATATTTATTCTTAATACACAGTAAACTTGAGTCATAGACCAAATAATTTGACTATAAAATTTGAAGTTTTGTTTTCTCCTTTTGAAAGAAAAAGAGTAGCATATTTAAAAATTCCTTCTATGAGGAACTGGGATAAATAATTATTACAAATTCTACTTTGTAGTTTTTTGTTTTTTTTTGGGAGGGTCTGTCTCCCGCCCAGTCTCGAAAGCCATCAGCACAATCAGCAATCTGTCCTCAGCACAGAGCCGTGCGTGTGCGCGACCAAACCTCCTATCTTTTGCGACTCCCCTAAATTTCCGTGCACTTCTCCCTTTTCACAGTCCTAACTCCCCCGTATGAGTTTCGGCTGGATCTGGGGTTTAGTGTCGTAGGATAAGGGGTTCAATGCCGTTGGGAGTCTCTGTTTCCCTCCCGCCAGAGAAAGCCACCCAGGTACTCGGCACCCGCTCTCTCAGCACTCGCGTCTCCGTACCTCAGCTTTTTGCAGTTCCTCTGGGTCTCTGTGAGCCCCTCTCTTTCCTTCTAGTTGTAGAATTTCCACTCAGCCAGCTTTCCTGTGGTTCTGGATGATTTCCGTTCTGTCTTTTAGTTGTAGTTTTGAAATTGTTGTGCGAGGCAGCAGTGTAGGCGTTTACCTATGCCACCATCTTGGATTCTCCTCTGTTTTGTTTTTTTAATTTTTTAAAATTTTCTTGCTTCATGCTAAATGCTAGATTTCTCATTGTGCATATTTTTCCACGAGGTGAAGACAAATGACTAATTCTCATACAAAATCTAAGTTATTTAAAAAAAAAACTAAAGTAAATATTATTGTTCATGGCTATTGTAACAAAGTAGCACAACTAAAGAAATTCAACAACAGAAATTTATTTTCTCAGATTAAGATGCTAGAAGACTGAAATCAGGTATTGGCAGAGTTGGTTCCTTCTGAGGGCTGTGAGAGAAGGATTCATTCCAGGCCTCTCTTCTTGGGTTGTAGATGGTCATCTTCTCTCTGTGTCTCTTTATATTATCTTCTGCTATGCATGTCTCTGTGTTCAAATTCCCCCTTTTATTAAAAGGACATCAGTTATATTAGATCAGAGCCCACCCAAATGACCTCATTTAAGTTGATAACCTCTGTAAAGACCTATCTCCAAATAAAGTTATATTCTAAGATACATACTAGGGATTAAGGCTAGAATAGGTGAATGGTTTTTTGGGGGGTGGACAATCTAACTCATAACAGTAATCATTGAAATGTGAACATTCTTTTCCTTTCAGTTTGAAGGGCCTCTACAATATATCTCAGTGTATACTATTTAAAATAATAGAAAACAGATTTTTATATCTTTGTTAATATTCAAGTTACTTTCAACATTTTTTGGATGTTTTATAAACTACCCTTTCAGAAACTGCCTTTAATCATTCACTTTTTACCATGACAGATCATTCCTTGAGATTCAGTGAGGCATACTTTGAGACACATGAAGGATGGAAATAGCCTTGGTAGAGTAATACAGTTAATACGTGGCAGAGCTGAGATTAAAATATATTTCTGGTTGACTCAGAAGTTAATGTTATTTGCATGGCCAACAATAGCCTATTTTAAAATGTTCATTTACTATGTTTCTTTTAAATAAAAATACTGATTTTCCTCATTAAAAAATATAGCATGTACTTAATGAAGAAAATGTAGGGGAAACATTTCCAAAACTCTAGTAATGAATATAAAAATTACTTATACTTTCACCATCCAGAAATAATTTTAATATGTTAACTTTCAGAATGCATGTACAAATATTTATGTATTTATGTCTGTAGAACTCCATAGGCAATTCCACATGGTATTGGAAGTTGTTTGCAAAAACATTTTCAAATCTTGAATCATTTGCCCAATTAAAAATCATCCAAATTTTGCTGAAAATTATTTGTAAAATTTTTAAAATAAGAATTCTTTCCTTTTTTTTCATTCTTATGGAGAATAAAGCACAAATCTGTAAGTTGCACCTGGAATTTAACATTCTGCTCTTGCTACTGTGGAGTATCAAGGAATATGCATGCCCAAGACAGAAGGAGAGAAGGAGCAACAGCCAACACTTTTCTTATTCTCTATTTTCCAGTTCATCTCAGAAGCCAGGACTTCTATGCAGGCATGAAAGTACTGGAATTATTAGCCTTGATAAAAACTGGAATATATCTGAGAAGAATAATAGCCTTTCAAAAATTCTGAGGCAGAAACAAGCAGAAAGTCTTTGGTCACCCTCTTGAATAATAAGAGAAGAACCCGGAAGCGTATGATGTCCATGACAACTATATCTAGATATTAGAAAAATGAGAGAACCCATTGGGCTTTTTTCAGAGAATGACCAGGGCACCTAAATTATGTCAGATGTATGGTACCCAGCACAGAACTGAGGGCAGGATCTGTGTCCTCTACATTCTTTTTGTTTGATCATAAGATCATTCCAAGTACTCTCCAGGGAAATATCAAACCTGCCTCACTATCTTGTCTTCTTATGTCACTTACACACTTAACCCTGACAGTATCTTCTTCTAAGCATGTCTGACATTGAACAATTAATAATCTGGGATTTAGGTTTGGTTCTGAAACTTTTGATGTGGTAAGTCTGGAATCAATTCCGATGAAATACTAGAATCAGGCAGGCTGTTGTTGGCTTGCCTGAACACAGTAGCTTACTGTTATAACACGCCCCTTACAGATGTGGGTGTTTACAATAGCCCCAAAGCCACTTAGTGCTCAGGCCCATAGATCTTGTTCTAAGGCTTGTAAGTGGCCCTTGAGTCTGTTCACACTAATGTGGCCTTGGTCCAGCTGCAGGTGATAGGAGCTTGGTGGTTCACTTGTAGCCCTCACTGGAATGGAGTGAAAGAAACCTCACTGCCAGCAAGAGTGAGATCTCTGCAGTGTTTCCACTGCAATTGTTTAAGGTTGTTCTGTAGTGCATAGGTCTCAACTCTGTTCCTAGTGCTCCCCATGCACTCTTGAGTCTACAGTTGTGTGTCTGCATTAGCTGGCAGATGGAATCACTGCAGCTCATTGACTTCCTACCTTTTTGTCCCTATTCTACCTTCTGATCTCCTTTTTAAAATTATTGTGACAAGTTTTCTACTCTTATGGAAGATTCCTTTCATGGTTAAAGCTTTTAGTAAGTGCTACGAAGCTCACTAACTCTCTCTACTGAATGGAAATAATTATGTACTGGTTCATAAAATGCACTCATGGTCTCATTTAGTCATTAGAAAGGCTAGAACACGGATTCTTAAATGTGAACAAAATCACAGGCAAAAGAGCCTCCTTATTGAACAGTTTTATCGTTTCAGAAGCTCCTTGGTGGGGCAGTAAAAAATTGCTTAATAATCAACACAATGGTTTGTTGTTTGATTTTATATCAGAAAGCCTATAGCTTCTTTGAAAAATTAAGCTCCCATATATTCTGTCTTACTGGGAAAGGTATTTGAGAAACTCCACCTCATCCTTTCTATGGTTGCATGTGGAATCTTGAAGACTTTCTTAACTTAAATTATCCAAAACTTACAACAACACAGATGGACCTTGAGAATACTATACTAAGCAAAATAAGTTAGTCATAAAAATCTAAGAACCATATGATTTTACTCATATGTGAGATATAAGACTGTTGAAACTCATAGGTATAGACAACAGTATGTGGTAATCAGAGGGAAAGGGAGTGGGAATAGTAAAGGGAAAAGGGGGCTATCTATATAATGGACGATGATTTGGCTTTAGTAATGGGCACACTGCAATATACAGATCATGTATCATAGAAATATATACTTGAAGTCTGTATGATCTTATGAATCAATGTTACCCTAACAAATATAATTTTAAAATTGTGTTTTTTTCTAGTTTAACTAACATTTAACTAATTGTGTGTGTGTGTGTGTGTGTGTGTGTGTGTGTGTGTGTGTGTGTTGGCTATCAGAATAGATGTGGCATTTTTAAGCTGCAAAGTATAATAAGTGGTTTTTGTGCCTGTTATTGTTAAGTAATTAAGAATTATTAGAGCGTTTTATTTAAAAAGTGATCTCAGATACCTGTTAGGTTTGTTGTGTTAATATTGGCAAGCTCTCCCTTCTGTTTAGCATTTTGTATCCTGTCACAAACAATTGCATTATTCTCAGGACCCCTTGTTACATAGCTATGGCCTCTAGCCTCACCCTCTTAATTAGTCAGGACTTTTTTGGTTGCAGGTGACAGGAATACAACTGAAAGCAGCTTAAGCTTTTGAAAATAAAAATAATAATGATGGCAATGTATTAGTTATCTTAGCTGGGAGGATACCCGAAGACTTAAAACCAAAAGAAATAATTGGAGAGCCAGAACCTCAGAGACTGATCTCATTATTAATGAGACTTTTTTCTCCATAAGTCTCCTACCTCTTCTTAACTTCACCCCCACACAGGCTTTTTCTACTGGAAAAGGAAGATGGCAGCACTGTCTGCTCTCAAAAGGAGCTTCTTTCACCATCATTAATTTATCGCCAATAGGGAAGGATTCTGCCTGGCTCATTGGTAGGATTATCTGTTTATTTTTGGGTGGGAACATTGCTGTTTATAAGAAAATGAGATAATATGACTAGGCAGTCCCAGGAGTTGGAGGAACAGAGATGGGAGCCTCTGATGAAATGAGGGTGTGATGGTTTCCCAAAGGACAGGAGGCTAAGCAATAAAACAATCTCTGGCTGCACATCCTAAGGGTATATTCCCTTTCCCTTACCCTTTGTCCCAGTCTACTCAGATATTCTCTCCCCCTCTCATTTCTTGCAAGCCCACTTGGTCCTACAGACAGGATCAAGCTAGCTGCTTCATTTCGCTTCCAATTTCAAAGGACTGAAAAATTGTCCCTGGTGTTGCTTTTGTCCTCCCAGGCAGATTATTACTCTTAGGGAAAATGATATGGACAAACTCAGAGGTTATATTAAAAATATTTTAGGCATGGGCACTAAACAAGCAGAATTGGTATTGATTTTTATGTTGACACTAGAACCTCGAGGTCCCTGCTGTAACCCAGGCTGGATGGTGACAGAGTACTGGGTATGCTGGGGGCTGGGGCAGGTTAATAAACTTGGGGACTGAGGGAAGCTCAAAGCAGCAACTAATTATCAACCAAAGAGACTATTCTAATATTTTTTTTTTGCAATATTAAGGAACCACTGACTATTTAATCTGTGCTACCATGTAAGTGCATAGGATTAATAGTTCTTTTGAGAATAAATTACGCATAACTGACATTAAGAGAATTAAATGTTTGGGACATCAACCAAAAATAATGCACCTTTAAAACAGTTGCTCTGTAGCTTTTGTTTGTTTATGTATTTTTATTTTATTTCAAGTAGGTCACTGAACACCATGAAATTATATTGAAATTTTGATGGGTAAATGGTATATGTATGACTATCCCCCGACACCCTTCCCCAGAAGACCTGTCATTTTTTACCAAGTTCTCTAACAGACCTATTGATACACACACACACACACACACACACACACACACACACACACACAATGTTAAGAATCATTGTCATAAAAGATCACATGTGTAATTTCTGTAAATGATGGCGAGTACATCAAGATCATATAAGAATAGTGTCAAATAATTAACTTATAATTTAAAAAGGAGTGGGGTCATAGCACGTGCCAGTGGTACCTTACTGAAAAATTTTCTCTAATGGCCATGCCATTTCCTTGTTTACTCTTGCAACCATATTAATGATCAAATAAGGGGTTTATTTTGTATCCATTTAGCTTAATCCATTACCAGTTCTAATCCACATGAACTCATGGCTAAAGGCTATTCATATTCTTGTATTAGTTCTCAGTAATTTCTCCACAGGTGATTAAGATATGACACAGTGCTCAATATCAAAGATCACTGGGCATAAAGCGAGTTTACTTCTAATACAGAACGCTAGACCAAAAAGTCAAACATGAAAGTCTCAGTTTGTAATTTATAATGAAGAAAACTAGAGTAAACTTTAGAGAGAGTGTGTAATAAGCCAAAAGACTGAAAACAAAATGGGCCAGAACTGTCTCTGACAAATAGTGAAGTCTAACCTTTGGCTCCTGCTAGGGTTGGAGTTACTAAAGAGAAACAATTGGTAAACAGTCTGGGACACTTCTTTAAACAGTTTTATGTGTGTTTATTTACCTTGACATTTTTTAGGAAAAGCTACACAATTTGAAAGAGTATTCCTAGGGCCCAGGTAATAAGGGAGTAAGGATTACACAAATTGGAGCCAATGATTCAATTTTGAAAAGTTAAGGAGAATAAACTTTTTTGAGTATTACAACTGGTCTTAAAAATCTAGGACTCAATATTTCATAATGTTTCCAATCTTCCTTGCTTATTACATCTGATGATGAAGCTCAGGTTTTCCCATATAAATTTATTGTACTGAGTTTGTTTTGAAAGAACATATAATTTTGTAGAGTTTTACTTTATTAAAGTCATGAGTGGCTCTTCTACTTTTCCCCCCTTGTATATTTCTATTCTAGCCTAGCCTATCTTTTTCTTGTTATTTGTGTTGTAATGTTTTTGATATTCAACACATCTTGTTAAATGTAGCACTAACCCCATATTTTGTATCTAAAATAACACAATTCGTGGGTATGCAGTGAGGGAGAAATTTCTTTCCAAAAGTAGTTAAGGTGACTTTCCAAAAGGTACTAGGTTCATTCACTTATTCAACAAACATTTATTGTACAATTGTAAGTTAGGTATTAGCTATATTAATAGCAGTCAACAAAATAAATACGATGTCCTCTCTTAGAACATTTATGTTTAGATGGAGGAGGCTAACATGAGTTAATCAGGTGAACAAGTAACCATACAATTACAAGTGTACATCAGCTAAAAAAATTCAGAGACATTTGAAAAAGTTATAGAAGGGGTTACTTCAGCTAGAGAAAACTTCTTTGGGAAGGAAGTATTTTAGCTATGAGCTAAAGAATGAGAAGGTGTAAGCAAAAATGGATGAAGGAAAATCTGGAGCAGCATGTTCAAAGGTCAACTGAGAAACTGATGGAGTGGGAGAGAGAATGGCATGAAATGAAGAAAGAGCAGTGAGGTAGTCCTCGTACAGTTCACTAGATATGTGGCATTTTGCCTCTGTCTGGACACTAGGTCAGATTGTATTTCCTGGCTCTCTTGTTAGTGGGGCCATGCTGCCAGATCTGGCCAGTGAGTTGATGAATACAACTTACTAGCCAATTTCTAAGGCTAGTTATGTATAAGATAACCTCTGTAGTGGACTGGGGCTTCCTAGCCATCAAAAAATAAAGAGAAAAATGATATTGGGCAGTGCATGAGAAGAACAGAGGTCAGGAAGGAGAGACAAAGATCTCTTACAAAGGTGAAATTGAGGAGTCAAACCATTTTGTGTTTTGTCAGAGTAGGTTCTGCAGTAGTGAGAGGGAGGGAGAAGTAGGGAGGGGGAGTGGGGAAAACCTTTCCTCCAGGTGAAGAAGGAAGAAAAGGATGTGAAGTAGTGACATTACCCTTCTTAGACTCTAATTGCCACATAGGAATAAAGAAATAAAGGATAAAAACATAAAAGTAAAGTATTAGTAACTTTCCTGGGTACTGAGACATTTCCCAGGGGCCCAAGGCCAGCCTATTTATCAGAACTCAAAATCTGTGGCTGGCCCAGTTGAGAAGGCCAGTGACCTCATCTTTCAGTATTGGTCCAACTCCACCTGGTGTGGAGCTGTTCCTGCAGCCCACCTGGGAATTAATATACGTACCTTCTTCCATGAATGTCTTTGGGAAGACTTAACATGTTGCATCCCCTTCCTAAAGTCAGACAGGAAACGTTACATTGACCTGTGGTCTTCAAACTGGGTATGGGAAGGCATTAGAAAGGTTATCTGAGAGGGGACAATGTTAAAGACATAATTTTCAAACTCTAAATTAACATGTGTTACCTTTCCTAAACTAATCTGTCTGAGAATCAGTCAAATGGAGTTGCAAGTTCTCCTTTCCCAATTTCCCTTTTCATAATTGTCCCTCTTCCACTTTACAAAATAAACATTCACCTCTTCCCTACCCATAATTTTATGATGGAGCATTGCCATGGAAAAAAATCTATAATTTTTTTAAGAGAAATGAAAGGAGCAATTTAAAATACTATCTTGGTAATGGCATTAAAATACTGAATAACTGTAAGGATTGAGTAACAATATTTTGTGCAATAAAAGTGGTTATAAATTCCTTGCTTTTAACAAAATAAAATGAGGACAGATTTCAAGTCTAAAGCTGATAGATAGTTGAAATTTACTTTTTATATCGCAGCATCAATGGATTTGGGGAGTGTTTTCTTGGAATATATCAGAATTTCAAGGGATTTAATGTTATTCCCATAATGAAACCCTCCCATTCCTGTATACTTATTTATTTGTGGTACTTAATTATAAGAGTGACTTAAATTAGTGATTAAGAAAAGAAATCTAGCCAGAACCAGTTTGGCTCAGTGGATAGAGCATCAGTCTGCGGACTGAAAGGTTCCAGGTTCAATTCCGGTCAAGGGCATGTACCTTGGTTGCAGGCACATCCCCAGTGGGGGGTGTACAGGAAGTGGCTGATCGTTGTCTCTCTCTCTCATTGATGTTTCTGGCTCTATGTCCCTTTCCTTTCCTCTCTGTTAAAAAACCAATAAAATATATTAAAAAAAAATAAAAATATAAAAGAAATCTAGACCTAAAGAAAGTAAAAAAATATTAAACTAAAAATCTTTAAAAATAAATAGTTGACAGATGGATGTGGAAGGGCAGTAGGAAATAATGGGTGGGGAGCAAGAATTCAGAGCACATTAAAGAGAGAGGAGTGTGACCTTCTTCTCTCTCTCCCTTCCAATAAGGGCTGATAACTTGTACTCCAATGAATGGAGTGTCCTTACAAGATTAGCCATGTTTCTTTAATACAAATAGCTAAGGCAGGGACGTGGCTGAATTTGGTCCCAGACAAGCAGTTATCCTATATTTTAACACTGAGTTGGGAAGATTATTAAGATGGGGTATTCCTGCCTACATAAGGCAAGTGCTGGCTTGACAGGCTGGCATGGAAGAACAGGGATTGCAGGACCTTGAATCACCTCTAAGATGCACCTTTATTTACAGTGCCTTATTAGCCCACAGTAGCGTTAGTTGTCCCTGTCGCCAAAAAGGAGGGTCTTGGGGAATAAAAGAATAGAACCTTTCTCTCTTCATCCCTGTTCCCAAATAGAAGCAGATCTGTGCCCTCCCACTGCGGATGCCCTTAACTGAGGAAGGGACTTCTCACATCATTCTGTCCACTGCAGTGAGTGGGAATCTGAATCTTAGTCCAGTCTAGGGCCCAGAGTGTCCCCAAAGTGCATGCTGACCAGCCAGGGAGAGGAAACCCTTAGGGAATCTGGCCAAGTTTGCGTGAAGGAAAGGGGCATTTGGATTTCTCTCTCTCTCGCTCTCGCTCTCTCTCGTTATTTTTTAGTTAATTAGTTTTTTATAGAGCCGATTTCTCTTCTGGTGGTCCTTAGCCATCCCCAGTAGATGGAGTCACACACTGCTATCAAAGTAAAGCTTCCCCGCTTTCCCCATGCCCGTATCCACCACTCTAGGAGTGGGAATTCTCCTCTCCCGTGGGCCCTGCAGATGCTGCTATTTCAAAGGCCACTGAGACCATTGTCTTCTCCTACTATGGTCTTTTGTCTAAGATGTTCAGTAGTGATGAATTAATTTTAGCTGAAGCATGGGTATGTATATGAAGTAACCTGGAAGCTTAAATCATTCGCTTTAAAACTGACTGCAGATATGTCAAGGAATTTGATGTGCTGTCTTTCAGTGCGTATTTCTTAAGTGGGATACCTGACAGTATCTTGTCAGATTCCTTCTATCTCTGCCTTTTCATAGAGGTACCGGCTTTGTGAGCCTCCTGAAACTTGGTTTTTCTGGCAATTTTTTTCCTGGGAAGAACATTTTGCATTAAGGCATGCATTTCTAGAAGCAGAGAGATGTATGACTGAACTAAACATTTATGGAAGTTAAAATAAGAATGTGCTTTTTAGTGGCATGTCAGAGCAAACTAGCAGGCAAAACTATGTGACATAATTAATAAAAGTCTCTTCTCTAAATAAAGAAAAAAGAAAAGAATCCAATTACTTTAGTATTCTTATCCTATTACAGTGGTACCTCGAGATACGAGTGCCCTAACGTACGAGATTTTTGAGATACGAGCCGTCCAGCGAGTGATTTTTGCTTTGAAATACTAGCAACATTTGAGATAGGAGTAATCGCACAGATCGGCCAGCTGCACATGACCCATCAGTTTACCACGACTCGAGCGTCTCTTAGTTTCCCACCCCTCAAGGTTACGGAACGAATTAGACTCGTATCTCGAGGTACCACTGTACTATATTTCAGGGTGAACTTTTAAAAGTCAATGTTATGATAAACATGCCATAAAGAGCAAGCATTGATGTATATTGTAAGATGTTGCTATTTGAATATCACTATCCCCTGTGAGACTACATTCCCAGCAGTTACCTAATTGCAGTGTCTCGGCACCTCACCTGCCTGGCTGCACCACCTCAGACCCTCTTGTCCTCTCCATCTCCCCCTTCCTGTCCAGATGTCCTCCCTCTGTACAGTAAGTGAGATGCCCTGATGTTCTCTATGTGCTGAAGGTAATTGTGCTCCTTGTCATTGCTCATCCAGCTCCTCTAGGTTCTGCCCTATAGAAGAGGGCTGTCCTTCTAGATAGAACCATGCTAGTGGGACCCATCCCTCTCTGTTCCAACAGTGCATCTGTGGTCTCTAATGCCCATATATGGGAAAGAAATTGACCATTTTTACAACTCCATGCTATATTTTGTAACCAAGGCCATAAAGCAGAACTGTTTTGCTCAGGTGTTTTAGTTAGTGTGTTTGTTTTGCTTTTAGATGAGTATAGTTACTTCATCATGTAACTATAACTCCTCTCCCCATTTGGGCTAAAATTTCAACTATTAAGTCAGGCTAAGAAGTAAGAAAGGTGGCAGATACCTATGAAGAATCAGACCTATTAAATTAGGGCCCATCTTTATGACCTCAATTAACTTTAATATTTCCTAAAGACCCTGTCTCCAAATACATTCACATTGGGGGTTAGGACTTCAAAATATGAATTTTTAAGAGGACACAATTCAGTTCATAGCACCCACTATTCTCTTGTCTCTTACTCCCCTCCCTTTAACACCACCAACTGTGAATCCTAAGAATAAAATTTCTTTCTACCTCACAAAATAACAGTGGCTGTGAAAATTGTCTCAGACAAATTGGTATCACTATAGCAAGTAGCCATGTTTCAAATTTCATTTTAAGCACAGTTAGGATAACTATGGATATAATAGGTATCACAGGATTCATAACTTCTCTGTGACATTGAACACTTAAGTTCACTCTGAAATATTTTCTTGTCTACCTCAGCAATCCTAACTCTAACCAATGGCTCTCTCTTGCTATGGGGGAAGCCTCTATGAGTACAGTTAAGTCTACTGATGAATTCTGGAATTAGAGAATGAGCACAAGTTTGCAAACTTCATTATTTACTACTTGCCAGAACTTGACAAATGATAGAACCTCTCCAACACTTTTATTTTTCAGTGAAAGAGAATGAATAATACTTTTTTTTTTTCAGAAATGGTGAAAATTAGAGGTAATAAAGTAACATATATCCAGGATTATGCCCTAAACATGCATTAGTAACTTGATATATGATGCTTAGAGGAAGAAGAAGGATAAATCTATTTAAAGGATTACTTTGAAGTAATCCAAGTAATCTTGTCAGTCATCAAAAGAAACTACAACATTTTTGGAAGGAGGAGGTTTGGAAAACCATGCTAACTAAATTAGATAGTTAGCAAGGTGCTAAAATTATCAAAATGTTGGATATTTTGCACCTCTCAAGATACAGTGGTATATACTTTCTCTTCTTGAGCTCAATTTAGATTTTCTAAATTTGAGGCATGATCTTACATTTATACTATTAATATAGTTCATTTGTTATTTTGAGACATAGAACAATTTATAATCAAATTAAAGGAGAACTCTGGTACGTCTTTCTGACATTCAAGAAAATAGACTGCATTTTCCTTCCTGTCTCTTTCCATCCTAGTTTGAATTTGCAAAGCCACATACAAAGAAATACCTGTTTTGGGCCCATCCAATCTTATTTCCTACTCTCCTAATCTGCCTCATAGTCTGCTGCTATATACATCATACCTCAACAATGGAGTTGTGCTGGAGTACATTGGATAGCTCAGCATTTTTTCAAGCTTAAGGGTATTGGGGTATATGACTAAGTGAAATGTGGTGTATGTGAGTGAACATATCAGATGTCAGAGAACAGAACCTAGTAATGTAAAAGATGGCAGAGAGTGCTTCCTTTTATTGCCTTGTTTTTGAAATTTCTTTGTCCTCTTTTATTATGTTACTAGGGGCCCAGTGCACAAATTTGTGTACCTTAAAAGGTACTGTGGGCTGTGCAGTAGGCACAGGGGTAGGTCTCAACAAATCCTTATCACCCTTGCCCAGTCCCACCTGCTGCAGCCCCTGATCCCCTGTCTGTTGACAGCCCCCGTCCTGCCACTGC
The DNA here is from genome assembly GCA_004026805.1 of Lasiurus borealis. NCBI lineage: Eukaryota > Metazoa > Chordata > Mammalia > Chiroptera > Vespertilionidae > Lasiurus > Lasiurus borealis. The sequence continues at coordinate 43,229 of PVJN01008745.1, forward strand.
TGTTTGAAGGTGTGGAGCGATTGGGGCCAGTGCAGTTAGCGCATGTGGGCATGGTGGCTGCTGCCCTGATCACCCCTTAGGAGCAGGAAAAGGTGGAGAAGCCCTCAGGGGGCGACTAGGGCCAGCAGTCGCCACTCACATCCACTGATCATGCTGAGCAATTGGGACCAGTTCTGGGCACTGCCAGTGGGTATGAACAGCAGTTCCAGTGACAGCAGCGGGTGAGAGTGGGGCCAGCACTGGCAGCAGGTGCAAGCACCAGAGAGGACTGTGATATGCAGGAGCAAAGAATTTTCTGCATCCACCAGAGGCTTGCCCCAATGACAGAAACCAGCACCCTGCTTGTTCTGGCAACCCCAATCACCTGCCTCACCATCCCGCCACCGCTGATGATCTCCATGTTCCGAACACGTCCCCCTGGTGGGTAGCACACATCACAGTCACCAGTTGTTCAGTTGTTTCAGTTGTCCTGCCATTTGGTCTATTTGTACATTAGCCTTTTATTATATAGGATTGTCTGTGCTCATTGGAGAAGCATCAGAAATTACAGAGAAGCAGAATAAATTCTCTGGAAAAATTATAGATGGGTGATGGGTGACGAAATAATCATGTGACTAGAAAATGCTGTCTTGAGTACTGAGCTCCTGTCAGATGATAGAACACATGAACAGATTAAAGCACAACAATTTTCTTTTTCACTGGCTCTCAGGAGAAAACATAGCAGCATAGATGGTAGCAAAGAAATTAGTTAAAAGAAGGAACTTAAATGAGGTATACCAACCCAGAATAATGATTACAAATGAGATGACTCAGCTAATAAAAGCATAAGCAAGAAAGTATTGTTTCATGTTAAGTTTTCTTGGTCATTTTTCTGAGGTGAATTTATGCTTTAGAAAAGAGACAGACATTACAAAATGAGACAAGGAGATTAGTTGAATTAAATGATTCTAGACCCCAAATTGAATATATTATTTCTTTTTTCCAGGTCATTTATCTACATTGTTTCAATAAAAATGAGTTAGTTGTAAAAACTCTACTCTGTTATCAAGAAATCATATCCATGTACTAGATAAAGCTATCATGAAAGAATATATTGTGTGTAGGGACATGTAATATTTTTTAAAGTATTGATAAAAATTTTAAGATAATGTAACCTACTTATACACTTAATTACCATAAGATATCATACAGAATGTGCCTATAAAACATAAGTTTCATACATGAAAAATAGGACATACACATGTATGTACTATATTTGCAATAATCTAGCTATTAATTAATCAGGATTAAGTTTTGATTCTATCTGACGTATTCAATTTCTTAATAATAGAATAGAAAGCTTCTTGGGAGAAAGAGGCTTTAATGCAAAACCTGCTTTCCTGAGATCCTTTGGGTGAAGAAAAAAAAGGGAAATAAAAAAGGTGCAAAAGTTATAATATAAGATGTGTATTCAAGATTTATTAGGAACATTTTGCTTTTCCTACTCTTACTGTAGTCACAGCTGTGCAGAATGATGGATAAGGAGTACAGAACAGCAGTCACCAAATGCCCTTGCAAAATCAGACAAATAGGTGACATCTCATTTTACTATCTGACCCTGATGAGGCATGACATTTATATTGAGAGCAGAAATGCCAATATAATTGAAGGGTTTGGAAGTGGTCTTTTGACAAAAAGTGATGAATTATCCATTGCTTCAATCTAAGCATAAAGATGGAGGAATAATACAGGAGGGATTTGATTTCATATGCATGGTGTTCAGGAGAAAGCATGCTAACAGATTTTTAATGGCATGATATTAGCTACTCATGTAGCTTGATGTTGGTGCCAATACTAGAAATATTAAAGTGGAAAAGCAGAACATGAGAAGACTGCCAAGCGAGAGGGCTATCTGTGTCTGTTGTTAATACAGCCTTGATTTCTTCTAATTGGAAATAGTACATAGAGAGCTCTGATCATTGATGTTTTGCTTTGCAGTGAAAGGTAATTGTGGATAGCGCCATAATCCTGGAGCTAGACATGTTGATTTCAAATGCCAGTTCCTCTCCTTAGCAGCTGCGTGGTCTTGAGCAAAGTATTTCACCTCTCTTCTGTTTTCATTTTTCTCATTCATAACATAGGCACAACAATAAAACTTACCTTACAGTTTTATTTCAAATATGAAATGAATCAGCATTGTTAAAGTATTTAGAGCATTTTCTAGGACAAGGTAAGCCCTGCCTACATGATTTCATATTGTGGACCTATATTTGTCCAAAATTAAAATAACTTTATTATTTGTCATCTGAGTATAAAAATGATATCTACTTATTATTTAAAAGATACATTTTTAAAAAAGATAGAAGAGAAACATTATTTGGAATAAATTTATCCTGAGATAACTACAATTAACATTTAGGTATCCTTCCAGACAGTGTTCTGTGTATGAAATCACATACTATATAAAAGTACATCATGCACATATCTTACTGGGCCAATTCCCTGCTGATTCCTACTCTATCCCATTCCTAAAATAAAAATAAAATGACATGTGACTCCATCATCTGTCAAAACCAATGCTCTTTCAATCCCATTATTACTCTTCTACATATACATTTCATGGGGCTTGCCACACACTTGCTTCCTCATGCAACAGATACTTATTGAATACTTTTTCTGAGTCAGGTACCAAGTAATGTGGTTTTACAGAGGTGAATAAAGAGGAACAGGGTGCCTACTTTGATAGAATTTAAATCTTTAGGGAGAAAATAATGCACTAATGAAATAATCACCTGTATGCATGTGCTATCTTTTATAAGGAACATCTCAGAGTAGAATCATAAACAATTAGAGGAACTAAGTATAGAGAAACTATGCATTTTGTAAACCTGGTCATTGTAAGAATAACAAAAGAGATAGATGATAGGAAGAAGGAAGAAGGTAGGAGATAATGTAAAAATGCTGATAGTCTTGTTGGAGAGGATAGTGAGTGGTTGAAATTCAAACAGTTTGAAAAAATAAGCCCAATGCCTTCAAATTTTTTTTATAATCTTTTTTCTTTTTTTGAAATCTAGTTACCACTAAAGGGGAGAAAAGTGCAAAATCATGCCAGTAAGGAACTAGAACGGAATAATCAGAAAACAGATTTCAACAAATATATAGGAATCAAAGCATATAAAAATGTAATAACCAATGAAATAGAGTAAACCACAGCTTGAAGTGTCTAGAGAGGGGAGAAAGACAGAAAAGAAGAGAAAGGGAGAGAGAAAGATAAAGAGAGAGAGAGAGAGAGAGAGAGAGAGAGAGAGAGAGAGAGAGAGAGAGACCCTTGTACAATCAAAAAAATGCTCAGGATTCTAAAACACAAAGTACAGTGAAGTCAGAAGAGGACAGGAGTGAAGAGGAGAACTGACAATAGGAGCTATAACTGTAAGACTCTCTAGAAGTAGAAATAGCCACTTGTAGAAAAGTGTACACCAGTGGTTAAGTGTTTGTTGAGACCTACCCCTGTGCCTACTGCAACCTCGCAGCCCACAGTACCTTTTAAGGTACACAAATTTGTGCACTGGGCTCCTAGTAACATAATAAAAGAGGACAAAGAAATTTCAAAAACAAGGCAATAAAAGGACAGCATTCTCTGCCGTCTTTTACATTATTAGGTTCTGTTCTCTGACATCTGATATATTCACTCACATACACCACATTTCACTTAGACATATACCAATTCTGTCTTCAAGTTATTTTCATCTGTTATCATCCCTTACAATTAAATTTCACAATTTTAAATAAAAAGTAATAAAATTTTTAGGAAAATATTTCTTTTATATCTATCTATCTATCTATCTATCTATCTATCTATCTATCTTCTATATATCACCTACCTATCTTTCTCAAACCAGTCATTATAATACATTTATAGAAAGAAGTCTGGAATCATGTTTGCCTAATGTTTTATTTCTAGTAGTAAGATTATAAAATTGTTAATTTTACTTGCATCATTTTCTTTCCATTTTATGTCAATTTTTTAAGGTAGTATATATCAATTGTTTAGAAAAGTGGTTTTCTCAAGAGAGTTTGAGATTGAGGCAATTATGGCAAAATGATTATAACAAAAGCTCTCTTGAAAGTTGTATTTAAGATTTAAAATGATGTATGTATTGTGCTGGCACAAAGCCTGAACTACAGAGAGTGCTTAAATGAGGCAACTCAATGTGAGTTATTAATTATGATGGAGAAAGAGTTTATATAAGCCTTCCATGGAGATGATGGCTGACACAATTTGGAGCACTTAAGGCTGAAAACCAAGATAGTAATGATATGGATGAAAAAGTTCAGAGAATAAGAATAAGGCTATAAAATAGTTTAATGGAATGAGTATGAGAAGGACAATGAAACAAAGAAAAATAGTCTGTTAGGGAAAGCTTACTTATAAACATTTTCCATAATTACTATTGTTTATACCCCAGGAGGAAGGTAGTAGTCTGTACTATACTACTTTGTATTCAGTGGTTTGCATATCATATTTTACTAATTTCCTCTGTTAAAAAGGTCTTTAACCCAAGGTCCTATAATATAATCTGTTTTTTTCTTTTAATTCATTTATAGTTTGTTTTTCTTTTGTTGTTGTTGTTGTTTACTGTTACTACTTTTGTAGGGCTTGGGATATTTTATTTTATTTTGGGAGAGGCAACACTACTAACAAAACTATACAGGTTTCAGGTGCACAATTCTACAACCACCTCACACCTATCAGAATGGCTATCATCAAATCAACAAACAAGTGTTGCCAAGGATGTGGAGAAAAGGGTACCCTTATGCACTGTTAGTGGGAATGCAGATTGGTGCAGCCACTGTGAAAAGTAGTACAGAGTTACCTCAAGAAAATAAATGAAAATGGTCCCTAGCCAGTTTGGCTCAGTGGATAGAGCATTGGCATGCAGACTGAAGCTTGATTTGGGTCAAAGGCATGTACTTCGGTTGCAAGCTCCTCCCAGACCCGGGGCCCTGCTGTGGAGGCTCAAGCGGGAAGGCAAACGATCGATGTGTTTCTCTCACATCACTATTTCTCTCTCTTCCACTCTCTCTAAAAATTAATGGAAAAACATCCTCAGATAAAGATTAAAAATTTTGAAAATGGAACTGCCTTATGATCCAGTTATTCTGTTTTGGGGAATTTATTAGTGAGTATAGTTTTGTGGGGTTTTTTTTACATTTAAGTTTTAAATCCATCTATAATAGTGATCATGACTATGTCAAAAATGGTTATGGCTTTATTTTCTTCTCAATGGTTAACCAATTTTTTTATTACCATGTTTTAAAATTTCACATTTGTTGTGGTAAGATTTCCATATTATTGTGGTAAGTTTTCATTATATCTGGGGAAGTTTTGACCTGTTTTCTAGTGTCTTGCCAATATTACTTTTGATTACTGCCAATTTATATAAATCTACATAGAGCTAGTAATTGAAAAGATACAACAGATTAGACTTTTTAAAAAAGAAAGTAAAATTGACACAACTCAATGGTTGTTCATATGCTGACAGTGCGAAAGAGAGGAGTGAAGGATGACTCTCAAATAGCAAGGTAATTTCTAATTGAAGTGATGAGTGTCCCATCAAGGGAAAAAGAAATAGGAGAAATGAAGAAACTGGAGAAAGAGCTAGTCTGTGTGGGAGGATGGTGACTCAAACCTGAACACACTGCATTTGAGGTTTCTCTAGGATATGTAGAAATATGGAAATTACAGCTGGAAATACACATTCAGGAGTCATCAGGCAGAAATTGAAGTTAAACTTGTAAGAATCATCGGAACGATTCCCGGAGGGTGGAATAAAGCAGTGGCTGCAGTGGTCTTCAGTATGACACCTCACTCACATGGCATCCTTTGGTAGTGGGGCAGCTTTCACTGTGGAGCCTTAGCTTCTTGATGCAACCTTTACCCATTGCTGTGAGTCTTTGCAATCTCCAGGCTTGGGTCCATAAACCCTGGGAAACTGTCTTATATGTAGTACTAGAGGCCCGGTACATGAAATTCATGTGGAGGTGGGGGGAAAGAGAAGGGAGTGTTCCTCAGCCCAGCTTCCACGCTCTCCAATCTGGGACCTCTCAAGGGATGTCCAACTGCCCACTGAGATTGGGCCTAAGTGGGCAGTCAGACATCCTTCTCACAATCCAGAACTGCTGGCTCCCAACCACTCACTCACCTGCCTGCCTGCCTGATTTCTCCTAACAGCTTCTGCCTGCCAGCCTGATCACCCCCTAACTACTCCCTTGCCAACCGTATCAATGCCTAACTTCCTTCTTCTGCTGGCCTGATTGCCCCTAACTGGATTCCCCTGCCAGCCTGGTCACCCTTAACTGTCCTCCCCTGTAGGCCTGGTCACTCCCAACTGTCCTCCCCTTCTGGCCCAGTTACCCCTAACTTCTCTCCCTTACCAGCCTGCTCACCCCTAACTGCCCTCCCCTGCTGGCCTGGTCACCCCCAACTGCCCTTCCCTATAGGCCTGGTTACCCCTAACTGCCCTCCCCTGCAGGCTTGGTTACTCCTAACTGCCCTCCCTTGCAGGTCTTATCAATCACAACTGCTCTCCCCAGCAGGCCATCTTGTGGTGGCAATCTTGTGTCCACATGGCGGTGGCCATCTTTGACCACATGGGGGCAGCCATCTTATGTGTTGCCATGATGGCAATTTGCATATTACCTCTTTATTAGATATGATTGCTTTTATAACTTACCATGTTCAATTTTCTCTATTTTCTTATCTCTTAGATGACATTCACAGTCCCTTATCTTTCCTATAATACTTTTTATTTCTCATCTTTAAAAATATCTACTTTCTAGGAACTTTTTTCATATTTATATTCTAACCCTTCCAATATTACATCTTTTATTTTAGCAGTACTGTTTGTAATTTTATTAGTTTTATGTTATTCTCTAATTGTTACATTATCATGATATCTTTTTATTGTTATATAGATGCATTGCTTTCTTAAACCTCTCTTATGGTAGTAATTAGAAGTATTAAAGTTCCTCCAAATTATGTTTTATTTGGCATTATTTTATCTTGTTTATGTATCTTTGGCTGTCTCTTTCAAGGCAAGTTTTTTTCAGATGCCTGATGATCATGACTATCTTTTTATTCAAGTTCAAAGGATGAAAAGTTGAATGAGCTCTGACTTGTATTTTGTGATAGGGTAACAGAACTGTTAATTGACAGTTTTGGGGGCAGAACAGAACATGCCAGATTATGGAGGTCTTTTGTCTAAAACTATTCCTGTTTTCATCTATTTACTTATCTTCATTTTAAGTGAAGAGTCCTCAAATGTTCCCCTATGGCAGAGACACTTAACCACTGGGTGTACACTTTTCTACAAGTGGCTATTTCTACTTCTATAGAGTCTTACAGTTATAGTTCCTATTGTCAGTTCTCCTCTTCACTCCTGTCCTCTTTTCTGACTCCACTATACTTTGTGTTTTAGAATTCTGAGCCTTTTTTTGATTGTACAAGGTTCTCTCTCTCTCTCTCTCTCTCTCTCTCTCTCTCTCTCTCTCTCTCTCTCTCTCTTTCCTTTTCTGTATTTCTCCCCTCTCTAGACACTTCAAGCTGTGGTTTACTCTATTTCATTGGTTATTACATTTTGAAATGCTTTGATTCCTATATATTTGTTGAAATCTGTTTTACGATTATTCTGTTCTAGTTCCTTACTGGCATGATTTTGCACTTTTCTCCCCTTTAATGGTAACTGAGATGGAAAAAGTAATACATATATATGGCCATATTAGTCAAGGAAGCAGAAACCATTCTAGAAATTTCACAAAGGACAGTGTATATACAAGCAATTAGAAGCTTCACAGTCATTCTAAGACCTTGGAGTTAGGGGATCAAGAAAATTGCTATTAGAAATGTTTGCATTCCCAGAAAGGAGGAAATGCAAACATCACAGGCAGTTGCCACCAGTGTTCTCAGATGCCATAACACAAAGGTGGGCAATTTTTAGCAAAATTTTTAGTGTTTCATGGGGTTTGTCAAATGCATAATATCATATATCTTCCATTAGACTTGCAGTGGTTCTCAACCTTTTTTAATGCTGTGACCTTTTAATACAGTTCCTCATGTTGTGGTGACCCCCAATCTTAAAATTATTTTTGTTGCTACTTCATAACTGTAATTTTGCTACTGTTAATGAATCATAATGTAAATACCTGTTTTCTGATGGTCTTAGGCGACCTTGCTAGCAGTTTTCAACCTGTGGGTCGTGACCCACAAGTTGAGAACCACTACTGTAGAGCCTAAATTATAGTTATGAAGTAGCAACAAAAATAATTTTATGGTTGGGGGTTGCCACAACATGAGGAACTGTATTAAAAGGTCACAACACTAAAAAGGTTGAGAACCACTACTAGAGTATCATGTAGAATAGAGAAAGCACATTTTTAATGAATATGTATATATTAGACAATATTCAAATAGATTTAAACTTTTTTATTTCATTGATGTTATAGTTTCCTGAAGAGTCTAGAAGCAATGTACTCATATGGGTGCTTTCAAAAAATAATTTATATGTGTGTGTGTGTGTGTGTGTGTGTGTGTGTATGTATGTATATATTTATATATATATATATATATATATATATATATATATATATACTATATAATAAAAAGCTAATATGCAAATTGACTGAACAGTGGAATGACTGGTTGCTATGATGTGCACTGACCACCAGGAGGCAGATGCTCAATGCAGGAGCTGCCCCCTGGTGGTCAGTCACTCCTGCATCTGGGCTCATGGCTGGCTGCCTCCACAGCAGCACTAAGGATGTCCAACTGATGGCAGGGGCTCCCAGACTGCGAGAGGGTACAGGCCAGGCTGAGGGCCTCCCCATGCACTGGGCCTCTAGTGTATGAATGTGTGTATATATATGTGTGTGTGTGTGTGTGTGTGTGTGTGTGTGTGTGTGTGTGTGTATTTTATTATATACATATTGAATTAATGTCATTACATAAAGTTCTAGAACAATATGTAACTGTAATTTGAGATTTCTTTTTCTCCATAAAAATGAACAAGGGGCATTTCATATTATGATATTAACATATGGCATCTATTTTATGGATGACAATACTGCCTTTGCTTTTTTCTCTGTTTGCAATATAAATTGCCTTTACTGTATTTTAACAGTTAACTTGCAGATGTTATTATGGGGATATTCTAACTTTTATGATCTTTGTTTTATCCATTTCTCACTTAGCTTCATTTCATAAAAGAATCTCTTTTTTGAAATAGTTCTTAACAATTCTTAAGTTTATTTCATCTTCCCTCCCCAGGATACAAGTTAAGAATGTATATCACATTTCCTGGGAATATTACCTTCATTTAAACAAAAATGAAGATTTTGAAAAGTATAGTAATTCTTAAGCAGATGTTATCATTGAACTCTGAAGGCTTATGTTTTTTCATTTTTCATTATTTTTGTTTGAGACCACTTATAGAATAATATTCTCTTATCAAAACATAAAATCAACAAGTCAAATGCAAAATAAAAAAGCAAACCCACAAAAAAACAAGAAGGCCCAGAGTTTAGTACACTATTTATATATTCATACTCAGGGACAGTATAAGTGATTCTAAGAAGAAACAGGAATGGTAATAATAAACATAGCTCAAAATGCTCAAAACTTTAGTATGTTTTCAGGAGGCTTTGTTTTCAAAGTGTTCTTTAAAATCAATTTTTGGCATCTTGCTTTTCTAAGAGTTTGGTTAACCTGAGGATCAAATATAATATATTTTCTTGTCATTTTTCTATATTTTCAAACAAAAGCTGAAAACCAACCAACTATAAAGCAGCAGATTTGTGACTCTTAACAAGTTTTTCTCCAAAATAATCATACTTGCACAAATATATTATATACAATTTTCAGAGACTATCAACTGTTATATATATAACCAAGGTTAAGTCCTTCTTCCTATTAAAAGGATTGTACTCAGTTGTAATATCATGTTCCAAACCCAGATTCAGGAATTATATAACTTCCCTAAATATGGCATCTATTTCCTTAAAATGAAAAATTGCTTCAGTCCTAAGTACCTAGATCCCAATCTCATTTACATATAGTTTATGTTAACAAAGCACTAGAGATAGGCGTCCAGTATCATATTTATCTTACTTCGCTATTTGATTCAGTATTTATGAAATGCTAGGCACTGTGCATATCAAATACTAGTAATGCATAATCTCTGCCCTCAACAATCTGGCAGCTAGCCAATGAGAGACACCAGCACAGGAATCAAAAAATATGAGCAATACAGTATTGCATGTATAAGATACAGATAGTTCTAATAGAGATAGGGTTGAAGAAGTGAATGGGGAAAAGCTTCTGAGAGGAGGCATTGTCAGACTTGTATTAAAATATGTGAGATATATTTTGGTTGATATGGAAAAAATTAAAGTCATAATTTTGGGGGGGGAGCATTTTGAAAAGAATGCATATTGAAATCACAGATATATTTAGCTAAGGCCAGTTGTGTGGAGGAATCAAAGTATTTATGTTGCTAAAACAAAACAATTGTGTCATGGAGTAAGAGAAATAAAACTGGAAGATTGGCTGATGGGGGTCAGATCAAAGGGAACATTCCCATAGGCAATTCTAAGGGTGAGAAAGGTTAAAAGGCCTTGGAAGCTTCCAGTATTTGCAGTAGGGGTGGGATATGAATGTATGTGCGTTGAACAGCTTTCAAAGGCAAAGATTAACTAAAATGTTGTTTTAATAGCTAAGGTAACAGGTAAGAACCTGTATAAAGGTAGTAAGAATGAGAATATAAATTAAATTAAAATTTAAAGTAAAAATCATCAAGTCTTGGTAGATGTTTGAATGTTGAGAGTGAGACAGAGAGGAACCAGGAATGATTTCTATTTTTCTAACTTGTTTTCCTGCATGGATGATCATATTTTCAAGGGATATAACAAAATAAGAGAAAGAGCTATTCAGAGGGAGAAGATAGTAAGTAAAATTTGAATATGCTACCTTTGAGGTTCTTGGAAGACACACAGGTTGCAGAGACTCAGTTGCAGCTGGAGGTACATTTTTAGAAGTCATCAGTTGCTGTTGCACTTGTAAGACTGAGTGACATTATGAGGGTGGGATCCTGACAACAATAAATTTTAATAGATGGTAAAAGAAGAGTGTCACCAAAACCGGTTTGGCTCAATGGATAGAGCATCGGTCTGTGGACTGAAAGGTCCCAGGTTCAATTCCGGTCAAGGGCATGTACCTTGGTTGCAGGCACATCCCCAGTAGGGGGCGTGCAGGAGGCAGCTGATTGATCTCTCTCTCTCATCGATGTCTCTAACTCTCTATCCCTCTCTCTTCATCTCTGTAAAAAATCAATAAAATATATTTAAAAGAAGAGTATCCCTGAGTAATGTTCTACGTACTAGAGGATACCTTCTTGGTATCTATCAGAGGATCATTTCAGACAATTTTTTTTGCCAAGTTCTGTTGGTCCACATCACTCTTCTAAAAATTTTTTCATGACTAAATTGAACTTGCATAATTTAGGCCCCTAACACCTATGAGCTTTCAGAAGCCATATTGCAGATAACCTATGTAAAATGTATGTGAAGATAAGTATATCATACCATTTATATTTTGTTACTTCTCAGGGTTGTTTTTTAAAAAATATATTTTATTGAATTTTTACAGAAAGGAAGGGAGAGGGATAGAGTGTTAGAAACATCAATGAGAGAGAGAGACATAGATTAGCCGTCTCCTGCACACCCCCTACTGGGGATGTGCCCGCAACCAAGATACATGCCCTTGACCAGAATCGAACCTGAGACCTTTCAGTTCACAGGCTGATGCTCTGTCCACTGAGCCAAACCGATTTCAGCTACTTCTCAAGTTTTAAACCTTATGGATATTTGCTGGATTGATTAGTGTTCTTTATTTCTATTTTACATAACATCTTCACTGACAATCCTGGCTTGATCTAGCTTTTACTTTATTACCTAAATGTCTCTAAGTTTGCAATTTCTTCGGTGCAAAGACTTTCTTATGTTTCATCAAATATAAGCTAGCACTTAATTATCTATCTAAGTTATAAAATAACTTAGCTTCTTTATTAATCTAAATACATGGCTTAAATTCCAATTCTAAAGCAATTGTTTTTCATGTGAGAGAATTCCTTTCAGCTGATATTATTATAAAATGGAATAGGTTTCCTAGTAAGATGCTAATTGTGCTATCCAAGAAATCTTTAGGTCAGGTAAACACTGATCTTGAACAAAACTGGTATAATTCAAACAGAGATAGAAAGTGATAATGATATAAAGCTAGAACTTGGTGTGTGTGTGTGTGTGTGTGTGTGTGTGTGTGTGTGTATGCACATGTTGGTTTATATATGTGAAATGTTGATCACCAAAAGTACTTGTGAACAGCAAACAAAAAGTCACAGGTTACAGACAACAAAAAGGACAGTTTATTTTAAAGGTCTGGGAAACTCAGGCTCAGGAAAGCTCAATGGAATTCTGCCCATGATTGAGGGCAGAATCCAGAATTTGAGTATCTTAACTTTTCTTTTGAAATAAATTATTGTGCTTTCAAATTATAGATGTTAAATCATAGAACAAGCCGAAACGGTGATTATCCAGAGTTCGTTTACAGCATTCCCCAACTGCCCACCCCCAAAACTGAAACACTCTGCTATCTCTTTTCCAGGGGAACTGCGTTTTGTATAAAAACTGATTACTGCGGCTACCCAGGCTTTTTCAACAGATTACTGCTGCTTCCCCCTTTCCTCTGTCACTCATTATGACAGACATCTGAGCAGAGTCTCCGTATAAACTTCCATTTGGGGTCAGTGCTTCTGATTTCCCATGCAGACTAAAACCTCATTTGGACAAGATGTTTAGTACAGGACAGTGGTCTTTTGTATTTCAAGCTGAGATACTGTGATGGGTTCACTCAAGGGAGACCGGATATATTACTTACGATAAAGAAACCAGGCAATTTTGGCGGGTAGAAGTGGGAGTATGATTCATGTGTAAATTGGTATTTTCTTTTATGATTTTTTTTGATGTGGCAGTTACCCAAGTTTTATGCTAAGATGAGATGAAAAGTAATGAGCAGTTACTGAAGGATTTCTCATTTCCCTACAATTTCATTAGGAAAATCGTGTAACAAGAACATGGAAGTTCATGCTACTTCCTTCTTTTATGAGTATCTATATATTGTTTTTCTTCACTTTCTATCTACCTTTCTCTTTTTCATCTCTCCACTCTTCTCCCCCACGTCTCTTGGTTTCTTTGTCAAGCTTTCCCCTTCTTCCCTTTAATTCCTTCTTCTAAGTGATTTTGCTTCTCACTGTTACCATCCTATGCTATAAGATGAACCCAGTAGGGAGTATAGGTTAACAGACCATGTGCGGCAGTCAGGCTTCCGGGCTCTGAATCCTGGCACTGCCACTTACTAACTGGGTCACTTTAGTAAGTCACTTCACTTCAAGGTTTTTAATTTTCTTATCTCCTATAGGATAATAGCATCTATCTTTTAGAGTTATTATGTGGATGAAATGAGATAATATTTAAAGGTGCTTGGAACAAGTCATGTACCTAATTATTTTTAATACATATATGCATATATATGTGAAGTCATGCCTGCGTATAATAATTGTAATACGTTATATGTGTAAGTTACTTTACATATATTTGTTACATAATAACGTATTATGTGAGATATATATATATATATATATATATATATAAGATATCATATATACTAGCTGTTATATTTATATATGTCATATATAATACTTATTATAATATATTACTTACAATACTTCTACTTTAGCCATTTAATATTAATGGAAGGAAGAATGGGTTGGGTTGTTCTAAACCAATTTTTAGAATCTATTTATCTTAGATTTGAAGTAAGGCATGAGGAAATCAACCACAGACATGAGCATACGTTATTCTTATAATTTAGCTACGCTGAATTCCCTGTGCCCCTCCTCTGCCTGGACTCCTATGAAAATGGGTCACTGTTGCTGCAAGGTTGGAGCTTATATGAGGTAGTGGAGGGAAGTACCTGTGTGTCAACAGAAGCTTCATTTGAAAAGTAATACAGTTTTGTGATTTTGTAATTTTCTTCAGATGTTTAAATATAATAGATATTTGCAGTCTATAGTTCAATGTAATATAATCCTGATAAATCAATAGGTATGTTGTTTAGTCCCTGCCCTCTGGGAGCTGCCAGTCTTCGGGGAATGCTGACTGATAAGCGATTTAGAATGTATAGCTATATTTGTTGATGCCATTGATCTTTGTGATGTCGTAAATGAATCTTTTTCTCCTTATTAATCTTTGATAATAAATTTACAGCTATAATTATCTCTATATATTTCTGGAGTTGTTTCTTGCTCTCTGTTTAATGCTGAATTATTACAGCATTCTAGACACTTTATTTATTACAATTTTGTTTTAATTTGTTTTGTTTCCTGCTGCAAGAGCAGAGCATTTGAAATAGAACAAAATAAGCTTATTTAGAAGAGGATACTTTAAAGTGAGAAAGCAAATGAAGCTTTGATGAGCATTCACTAGTTTATAATTCAGGTATTTTCAAATGTTAGCATTAAAGTTGTAATAAGTTTCTAATATTGTCCTGGCAAAACACAAATATTAGAAAACCTCTAAGAGGATTTTGCTTGTATCCTAATAAAATGTGAAACTTGTGGTTGATGGAAGTTGCAGATAGATAAATGAGTCTAGAGTTCTTGTACTTGTGGAATTTCAAGAATTCGCTTCAAGAAATAAAAACCTCATGCAACTTGAAAGAGGAAGTGTGTCCAGCTTGGCAAGGGGAGAGGATCTGGCATCCAAAATCTACTTCTAAGCAAATGGTAAAAATATCTAACTTACAGTGTAATCAGAATTTATTTCCTGCAACAAGCAGTATGTTCAAGAATGTGCAGTGCAGCAGCCTGAATGGCCACTGTGCTTTAACTGGCTCTGTCATCATCCAAAACAGAGTGAAAGGAACCTTTATGCAATAGCAAAAGTTTCTTGTGGTGGCTCTTTCCATTTTACTGCAGAGGAAGGACATCTATGAGGTTCTGGTAAGAATCTTAAAAACCAGAAATTATAAATAAATATTTTGGCATTGATTAAAGTAAAGACTTAGGATTATGATTTTAGGGCCACTGACATCTTAGACACAAATATTAAGATCCTTGTTTTTGAAAAATAGATATGACTTGCAAAAAAAAAGTCGAGCTAATTTTCCCCAATCCTTGAAATTATAGTGACATAACATTTCACTTATATTTCATTTTTATTTTGTTTACTTTTTAATATAAATTTTATTTTGTATAAATTTAATATGTAGAACACTAAAACAAAGTAGTCATCTTAAGATCTCTTAATGTAAAGTACTTTAAAAATAAAGTGTCAGAAGAAAATCAGTCCACATGTTTCATATTTCAGTACCAACTTGATTTCTTCAGCTGAAATATATTGTACTTATATGCTTTTATAAGGTGTTATATATCTTCTTTAATAATACTGTTTTTTCAATTAATTTATCAATTATATTTGGAATCATTTTCCAATATCTGTCTTCTCTGGTTCACTGAAAATTTCATGAGAGCAGAGAGCATTTCCCCTCTGGTCCACCTTTAAATTTTTGAGACATATTATAGCTATTGGCACAGAGTACGTACTCATAAATATTAACAGGTCAAATGAATAAGTAAATCAATGAGTAAATGAGCCAGACTAGAAAAGATATATTGCAAGTATTAGTGAGAGCCAATTATAAATTAATCTTTAATTTAAAACCGAAACATAATAGGGATAATTTATAAATCTTAAAATTTTCTGTAAAGAACTAGTACCTATAAAATGAAAATAACAGTGTTCATCCTTTATTTCTCCATTGAAATGTTAGTATGGTTTGAAAAAAGGTTAAGGTAGCTTTTTAGTTCTGTACCATATACATCTATTGCAAATGAAATTATTGGTGCTAAACATTATAAGTTATAATGCTTATAGTATTCTCTGATTCCCTAATGTTCAGGATTTTATAATGGCCTATTTCCCATACTACCTCTACATTCAAGGTAGTATCATCATATATCTATTTTTGCTTTGGTTTAGTGCTGTGATGGAAAACCATATGTAACATCCTATTTGAATTAACCTAGCATGCTGTTAATTGAAATGCATGGGATTCTTCTGGTCTCTGATAACATCTCATAATAAATTACCATCCTTGCAGCCAAAGATGACATTAATGTTTATTATAAGATATAATATTTAGAAAAATTATGCACTTTGCATTTTATAAGTATTTCATGTTTTCCTCCTCTTATCCTTCCTTTGTCTCTACTCTCAAAGGCATGAATAAAATTGTAAGATCATTTATAAACAAACACTATTTGGTTTGTGTAAATCTATAGACCCTTAAATGTCCAAAGTCAGGGTTCATTTATTAGATGTAATTTTTTCCCACAGAGGTAGGCACCCAGGCCTAAGAGAACATGAGGGTAACTAGCCTTTGTCAGGTCTGTTGGACTGGGGGACAACTCCAACCCCAATGTTAGGTCATAAAGAATTCTCAAGACTTGTTCATTTTGTTTCCCCAAATTCTGTGTGTTTTATTAATTCCCCAATGTTTTCTGACACTATCTTGAAGGAATGCATATATATGCCTTTTTGTTGTTGTTATTAATCCTCACCCAAGGTTATTTTTCCATTGATTTTTTAGGGAAGGTGGAAGAGAGAGAGAAAGATAGAGAAAAACATAGATGTGAGAGAAACATTTTGATTGGTTGCCTTCTGCATGCACCCAACCAGGACTCAGGCAGGGGAAGAGCCTGCAACTAAAGTACAAACCCATGACCTGAAAAGAACCTGGGACCCTTTGTCTGCAAGCCGACACTCTATCTACTGAACTAAACCGGCTAGGACTATATGCCTTTTTGGATATAATCATGGAAATTTACAGAGAAAGTTGAATAAATGATTAGGGCAATGGCCTATATAAATTTACTAGTACCTTTTTACTATCTCATTAGCCACCCTGTTCAAGCTATTGTGATTCATTGTGCTGATGAGCTTATATCCTTCTTTTCTAATATTGAGATTATTATATTTCAGGAATCCAGATGTTTCTAAAAATAAACAAAATTTCCTCCTTTTAGGCACTGATTATTGGGTCCTTATACCATTATGTGCTGTGTGTTTGTACAAGAGTGTGTGCCTGAATTATAGGACATTTGTGCTTGAAACCAGTGATAACACATTATTTAAAATATTTTAAATTATGTTTATTTTATGAATTTGTAGTTGGTTTTTCATAGTTTTACAAACATAATTTTTTTCAGAAAACTAACAAAAACCTCTCAGGTTCCCATGAATAAATTAACTTGATACGTATCAAACATAAATGAATATACTTCCAGATAATGATGAAGGATTAGAACAGTAATATTTCTAGCCAGACTGTTTTGAAACTCATCAGTCAATGTCTCATATATACTTGGTGGCTATTATATTCTATAGGCCTAAGCAAATTGACAAGGTGTAATTAATTTCACTGTTGTGACACTTTTAAGATCATGGTTTGAATATCTGGAATGTAATAATGGCACTGATAGAAAAGCCTTGGTAGAAATATTATCCAGTGAAAGATTTTCTTCTGCCAAGCTTCATGCTCAGGAAGCCCACATATTATCACTAAATTCCATTGGAATAAGCCTGTCTGGGCCCCTCCTAAGAACTAAGTTAGTCATTTCAGATGATGGGACCCACTCTGTTGGGGAGCAGAGATGCTACACTGACTTTCCTCGTAAGGAAAGACCCACTGCATTATTTTTACAAATCTAATACATATTAACATTTTATGGACTACCACATTGGTTTTATAATCCGTAAGTACCTCTAGATTGTATGGTTACTTTAGATTTTTGAATAAGACTCAGTGTAACCTAAGGGAAGGGAAAGCGGGTTTATAGTCACATAGAATTTGGCTCCTGGCTTTCATGGTGAGTCTCAGTATGAACATGGGCAAATCATTTAACTTCTCTCAGACTTATTCATAAAACAGAGGTAGCAATCTTTTCCCAAGAAAGTTAAAATAAGGTTTAAATATGAAAATAAATGTTTAAAAAAATAAAAATAAAAACTAGCAGAAGGCCTATCTCCAGCACATGCTCAGTAAGCTACTACAAAGGCTGATAATGCTATCAGTGTTCCCCAGTAGGCAGAGCGTGACCTTCCAGACTGCTTTTCTGGGGGCCATGAAGAGCTCTCTCATCCAGCAAGGGAAGGGTTATGCAGCCCTGATGTATAAGTTTTTAAATATTTTAAATATCATCCTTAATCATTCCCATCTTGCAGAGAATGAGAAAGATGGCTATATAATGCATGTAAAGTGTCTACTGTAATGAATAACACTTAGTAATGATAGCTATTACCGTAATTTTTATTATTGCCTGTAGTAGACTGGATAATGGCCATCCAAAGAGATTCACACCCTTATTCCTGGGACTTGTGAATATATTATCTGATAATGCAAAAAAAAAAAAAAACAAAACTCTGCAGATGTAATTAATTTAAGGATCTTGAGATATAGAAATGATCATCAATTATCCAGGTGGGGTCTAAATGTAATCATTAAAGGCCTTTTAAGAAGGAGGCAAAAAGGTATATACTGGAAGAAGGCAGTGTAACAACAGAAGTAGCTACTGGTGTGATGTGACCATAATCCAAAGTATGTTAGTAATCTCTAGAAGCTAGGAGAAGAAAAGCATGGATTGATTACTCATGGCACCTCCACCTCTCCCACCATCTCCTGAAGGAATCAGCCTGCGACATCTTGATGTGAGCACTGTGTGTTTAACTTTGGACTTCTGACCCTCAGACCTGTAAGAAAACAAAGGCAATGGGAAACCAATACATTTGCTATCCATAACCTTATTTCTAATAATAGATTGAACTCTCTACCATTACCTGCATAGTTCTAGCTTTTGCATATATGTTCTTCCTCTCTGTTCCTCCCCATCTGCCACTTTGTCTTCCCACAGCTTCTCTTCCCGGAACATTTTCACTTATCCTCTGAGAGGGATTATAAGAGCTTTTAAGATATATTATGCTAGTAAGGAAAGGAGTCCTAATCTCCTTTGAAAACTTGTAGCCTTTATCTATAAGATAAAAACAAAACCTTGTAGGTTTTTTTTTATCATGAAAAGGATTCTGAGATAACAGCATGTATTATTTTTATTTGATCCAAGAAAGACACCTTAGAAATATTTTTTATTGGAGAAAAATAAAACTAGGAGTACAGTGTTTTTCCCCTTACATGCCTATTTCCAACTTTGTCTCTATGCTTTACTTTCACCACACTGATTCTGTAAATTGTATTGACAACTGTGATCTGACTCATCCAGATGGTTCCAAAATGCCCCCTCTAAAAAGTCCATACCAGTTTGCAACATGCTAATGGGCAGAATCCCTAAGTCCTTAGGGTATGACGAAGTGCATGAAGAATGAAGGGCACATCTGCCTGTCAGGTGGGTGAAATTAATTAGTACTGAAGTTAATGGCTAAGGATAATGGCAATTACTTGACGTTTACCAATGAGATTGCACAGCTAGCTAAGGATCATTCACTTTTTTGATGATGGTGAAAAATGCACAACATAAAATTCATCATCTTATTCACTCTTTGAAAATACATTTTGAATTCCTGGAGTACAATGGGGTAGAAAAACCAATATGCCTTCCTTCTGGTGGAACCATCAACACTGGCTTTTAAAGAGAGGTTTGAATAGCTTTCCTTTAGAATTCCTACTGAAAAGTCTCCTAAACTTGCAGTTATCATTTATTAGGTTGTTATTGGACATTGGAAATAAATTGCTAGGGACTTCTGTGTTTGGGTTCTCAGTATGCAAGACCAAAAATAATTTTGACAGTGAAGGCAACACTTACAGTCTCTCAAGGAAAATTAGTGCCTTCCTAAAAACGGCAACAGATGGAAGGTGAGATACTTTACCAGTGACATGTAGATCTCAGTTAGTACAGACTAAATGAACAGTATGCTGGGAGAGAGACTGCGTGCAGTCCTGGACACAGACATTCATTTTGCCTTCTCTGGAGATGATTTCTCATCACAGTGGCTGCTTTCAGGAGAGTCAGAGGATGATGCAGAGATGTTTATCCCATGGAAGCAACCATGGCTTAGCCATGGAATGGTGCTATACTAAGTTCTATGCTAACCTGTCTACAAAGACATAAGGATTTTGTAAGAAGAAGAATGGTAGTTCTTCAAAATATACAATATGGATTTAAAAGATGTACTTAGTTTTCCTTTGTGAGGCATTCTGAAGAAGAACAAAATTTCACAGGTTTATGCGGGATCTTTTTTTTTCTGTTTAGACTCCTAGTTTTTTTTATTAATTTTTTATACATATCTCCCCATTGCCCCCCCTCCCTCCCAGGCATACCCCAACCCCCCAGTGTCTATGTTCATTGGTTATGCTTATATGCATGCATACAAGTCCTTTGATTGATCTCTTATCTACCTCACCTAACTTTAATCTTCCTGCTGTAATTTCACAGTCTGTTTGAAGCTTTACTGCCTCTGTAT